>OVAN01004813.1:0-24899 GCA_900406275.1 Anastatica hierochuntica
CCCTCCCTCCCTCCCTATCCCTCTCCCTCTCCCTCATGTCTTCGCTTCTCGCGTGTATTCTCTCTCTCTCTCTCTCTCTCTCTCTCTCTCTCTCCTCTCTCTCCCTCTCTCTCTCTCTCTCTCTCTCTGATCAATATGATCGGATAAGCACTCGCTAAGCGGCCCGAATCTTGTTGGATAAATGCTTGGACAACACGGTTGAGTCGTTGAGTCTTTGATCGGTTCATGAGACTGAATGATTCGCCTAAGGCTTTGTTTGGATCAAGCCGCTCCTCAACTACGAGCTGCTCCTCGAGTTTAAGCTCCTCAGGTTCTATCTGGTCCGAGACCTCACGGTCCATGATCACATCATTCCCTCCCTAATGAAAATGATTTTTCCTCAAATCGGAAGCATCTGCAAGAAAAGGTACAAAATTAGTAGCATTGAAGCTTGATATCGGATTAAACTTACCTTACAATCCTTGTTGATGGACGTGGTCGCTAGTTTTTTTGATGTTGAAGGGACAAGCAATTCGAGGCAGGAGTTTTGGCTTTCTTGATGCACTCCTCAAAACTGCAAAAGCAGAGAACAAAATAGCACAAGCATAATCATCAAAGAGTAAAAGTCTTATTCCGAATATGTTATGCTTGGCTTTGGTTTGGATGTTGTATCGGGTGGTGCTTCTTTGATAAGCATGAAGTAGTTGACCTCTTGACGCTTGTCTTGATCTAAATCATGTGGCTCGAATCTCTTGTCTTCTTCTCTCCTTCGGATTTTGCGTTTGTGCTTTAAAGACGCCCTAAAACCTGTATTTGGCTCTTTCGGCGAAGACAGGTGAATTATATATATATTATCATTGATAAAAGGATATTTTAGAACATAGATATTTACCTTAGCATGCTCCCCTGGTTGTCATCTGTAGGAGTGAAGAATTTTGAACTTGGAAGTGTTTAAACAAGACAAGCACATAATGATCCGTTTTGTAGGATCAATATATTTCAGCTCAGAAATTCTTTTTGCTTCAAACTTATTTGACGTTGATTCTTGATGGCTTAAGAGTCTGTAACAAGTTGAATCTCTACTTGAATCCTTCCGGTGTAAACACAATACTCCTTGGAGTGAGTATAAGTCCAGATCACGAACGTTCAGATGCGGCCAGTTTGTAAAATGCATAACTCTCAGGTTTGAAATGTCGTGATGACGTGTTCAACATGTAGGGATGCTCTGAAGAGTTAGGTTTCCAGAAAAATTGAGCTTGTGCGCTAATTCGCTTGGGTTGGAGAGATATGGTGTTCAGAGTGCTCCTACGTCAAAGCTGTTTTCTGGACAGCTTACTCGATTTGATTGTCGTGTCACCACTTCAGCCAATGTTCCTTTGTTTATGCTAGTTTTTACATCATTGAAATCTTCTTTTGAGAACAATGTGGTCTTTAAAATAGTTTGACCTAAATCCAAAGACAATAAGTTAGGCTTCATCCTATTCTTGGAGCCTATGTACTTACCTTGGGTCCTTTGCTTTGGAGCTTGTTGAAGACAGATTTCGTCGGGTGGTTTCTCCTTGATGCCCAATGTGTTAAGTTCATCTTCAGCTCTTTTCAGTTTGTCATGACTTTGGAGTTGAACATCGAATTCAATTTCTTTTGAGAAAAGATCCGGTTTCGCGCATGATTCGAGTGTGGTTTGTCCATACGCTTCTTCGAGATGTTTAAATAAGATCGGCGCTTCTAGACATTTCTCCTTTTCACTTGTACCTTTTTCGTCTTCTTTTGGACAAGAGAAGTGCGTTATCAAGTCATGAGAAATATTTTAAACAACATGGTTTGATTGATCATTTACCTTAATCGAATCGACGTTAGTCGATTTAGTGATCAGCATTGGTGCTTCTTCTTGCTTGAAGAGTTTCTTTTGTTGATTTCACTCTTTGTCCATCCACTTATGTTGCTGATTTCTTGATTCGTGAATATGCCTTTTTCTTTAGCTTTGGGTGCATACTTACGCCTTAAAATCACTTTCAATTCCTCCCAAGTGGTGATAGTTGGCTTCTTGTAAAGTTTGCATTCTTTTTCTTCTTTCAACCACCACTTGTAGGCGCTTCCCGTGAGGGCTAGAACAACATAAAATAATTCATCCTCCTTCAGGATACGGTTGAGATGCAGCCATTCGTTCATAGTCCTTTTCCAATCTAGATACAGTTGAGGATTATTAGAACCTTGAAAAGATGGGGTTTGGAACTTTAAACCTGGTAAAGAATTGTGTGGTTGACGTTCATCTCGATCATGATGCCTTTGCTGATGACAGTAGGAGTTGTTTGAAGTTTGGTTATCAGATTTGGCACTTGAGGGATCACGTGGCCTCAGGCTGGATCCATTATGACTAGATCGTCCGATCTTTTCCTTAAAGACCATAAACTTCTTATTCAACTTCTCGTCTAATTTCTCGTCCATCACCTTTGCCATGTTGGCCATGATAGCATCAATGAGGGCTTGGTTGTTGCTGGTCTTTGACATTATACCTACAAGAAATCACAAAGAAACAGCAAGTAAAACGTTCCACGAGACACAAACACAAAAGTGATTCAGTTCTGAAATTTTCGTAATCTAAACAGATCGGAAACAATAGAACGTGAAAATTATCTAATCATGCTTAAAAATTCCCAAATTAATTTTAAGAAATACTAGAGTCATCCTATGATCAGGTAGAATTGGTTTCACAATTTTATATAATACCAATAAATTATGAAAATTCTAGCAAGTTGAAAGAATTCTGGAAACGCAAATCTCGAACAGTCTTCAAAAGTTCCATAATCAATTTTAGAAAATAGTAGACTCAATTTCGGTTCATATTCATTTGGATTTGTAATTTTTCTATCACCAATAATTTAAGAAAATTCACGCAAGTTGACAGACAGAATCTGGAAATTGAGATATCGAACAGCTTTAGAGATGAAATGACACAACTTTTTTGACGAAGTGGCTCTGATACCACTTGATGTGATCTTGGGGGATTAGGACCAGACTCCTAAGACCGTCACTTCGTTGTTGGTTTTTGGAGAGCTGGTGCGGAAGACTTTAGATTAAAAGGGGGTGAAATGGAGATGATTCGAAGGTTATATGGATGTGGGAGATGTGAGAAACGAGCAAGTGGAAAGATGCAGAGGCTGATACGGTTAACTCTCGGAAAGGTCCGAACACGAAAGATCGTGGCGGCGAGAGGATAAACCCGAACAGCGATGTGATGGAAGACGAATGAAACTTCCGAGAGAGATGAAAGGGCTCTCGGACTTAGATTCACTAAGGAAACAAATTCCTAAAGTGGCTAAGCATTTCTAAAACTCAAGAGAGAGTCTTTGAAAAGAAGATTTGAGTAAAAAGTTGGTTGATTACAAATGAGAGAGGAGTGCTCCTTATATAGAGAAAGAGTTAGGTAAGGAAGCACCCTCATTAAAAGAAAAACATTAAATAAAACTACAAGTCCCAAGAAGACTACAACTATTTTATCAGTCTTCTTAGTCTTGAATTTCGTGGGCCCTTTTTCATTAATGGGCTCGGGAAATAGTTTCGGGACTTGTCTCGTTAAAAATATCAGATGGGCCAAAACTGAGAGAAGGGAAAAAGAGTGCAAGACCCGACACCTCCATTAATGACGGCTTTCGTAGGCTTGAATCACGATCAATGTGATCGGATAAGCACTTTCTAAGCGGCCCGAAACTTGTCGGATAAATGTTTGGACGACACGGTTGAGTCGATGAGTCTTTGATCGGATCATGGGACCGGATGATTCGTCTAAGGCTTCGTTTGGATCAAGCCGCTCCTCAGCTACGAGTTGCTCCTCAAGTTTAAGCTCCTCAGGTTCTAGCTGCTCCGAGACATCACGGTCCATGATCACATCAAAATGCAAGATCATTACTTGTGAAACGTTAAAGGCACATAACTAGCATATCCATTACTTTTTCGTGAAGATAAACGAGGCCTCGCTTTCCAACTTGACTGTGACTTACCGACGACGGTGGAACTCAGCACCTGGTAGCAGTTTAAAGCGACCATTTCAGTTGGTTATAGGATGCATTTAACTTCAGTTTTGTCTGGCTTTTCATTTAAGGTCCTTCCCTTCTGAGGCGTCGTTCCAGAGTTTTATGACAACTTTGAACGCCTTCAAACACTTGGTATATATAAATTGGCCTGAGATCCACCGAAAAATACTAGAAAGGAGTCTTAACCATCTTGCAGAATGTAAGTGTTTTGCCCTTCTATTAGGTTTTCATTTTCTATTATTTCTTGTCCTCAGAGTTTCTGACAATCGACTTTCTTGGCAGCAAACCCCAACAACCCAAAACTGAAAATAGTCAAAGTTTCAACTATGCTCCCAGAACTTCTGAGGAGGAAGAAGCAAATTGAGGCTGCAGAGGACAAATCTCAAAAGGAAGGAACTAGTTAGATTGCTGCTTAGGCCTCCAAGCAAGTTGCTCTTGCTAAAACACCTGGAAAAACACCATTACTATTGAAACCTCTGGACGGAGTAGCACTCCTGCTATATTTGGTCGTGTCCGAACACGCTATCAACGCAATGTTAGTCAGGGAAAAAGGGAGTAAGCAAACCCCAATATACTATGTCAGTAAATCCCTGCTGGATGGCGAGACAAGATACAATTATCTAGAGAAGTTTTCTTTAGCCTTGATTATAGCGGCATGGAAGCTTAGACAAATTTCTAAGCGCACTCAGTGGTAGTTTAACATCACTACCCATCAAAGTGGTGCTACACCGGTCCGAGCTATCATGCAAGCTAGCCAAATGGATAGTAGAACAATGAGAATACAATGTCATCTTCATATCACCCAATGTTATCAAATCGTAGGTGCTCACATACTTTCTCGTTGAATTCATACCCACTATAGAATCTTCCTTACAAGAGGAAATTTACCGTCAACAAGATGACCTTTGAGAGAGTGAGTGGAAATTGTACGTTGACGACTCTAGTAAAGTAAGAGGGGAAATGTTAGGAACTTTCCTCGTCTCCCCGAACTACGACGTAGAATCTCGGGTTATCAGATGCACTTTTAGGGCTACAAACAACGAGACAGAATATGAAGCCCGGATCGCCAAACTAAATCTAGCCGAAGATATTATAGTGTAAAACCTAAAAGTTTTCAGTGCATCGCTACTCATCGTCAACCAAGTCCAAGGAGAGTATCAATCCAAGGATACCATAATTATTTGATACCTAAGTATCGTCAAGGAGATGATCTCTTTGTTTCAACATTTTTCTCTCTCGAAAGTACCGAGGGACCATAATATGAACACCAAAGCATTAGCGAAGAAGGGATTCGCCTCGAAACTAAAGAGGAGCTTAGTGTTCTCTTGTTAGTACTGTAGTGGCGGCCCGCCATCATGGAAGACCCCCTGAAACTCCAAGTAGCAGCAATCCTTGAAGGGCAGAGATGGATGACTCCCATCATCGAGTACATGAAAAATTATACGATGCATCGCATATCCTGCGAATGTAGGTGGATCAAGAAGCAAGTTGCGTGGTATTTCTTGATACACGACAAGCTATACAGAATATCCTTCTCTGGCTCATACCTACGATGCATCACACCTGAGGACGCAAACCTTGTTTTGCGAGAGTCACATGTAGGAGAGTGCATAAAGAAGCCTTGCCCTAAATCAAAGAGGTCAGGCTATTACTTTCCCATGATGGCAAATGAGGCGGCGTGAATAGCTCAATACTGAAAAAGGACTCGAGAGCACGCACAAGTGTCCAAGCTACCTCCCAAAGCTTTGAAGTCAATCAGTTTTCCTTGGACATTCCGGAGGTGGGGCATGGACATCATGGGGAAGCTACGCGATGCACCAACACAAAAATTCTTTCTAATGGTAGTAACCGACTATTTTTCCAAATGGTTAGAAGCAAAAGCCCTAAGTAAAATCACAGATGATCAAATCAAGAAGTTCATTTGGACAAACGTCATTACCAGGTTCAGAGGTTCCCCATGAAATCTCACCAACAATGGCCCCTGATTCACCAACAAGGTATTCAAAGAATTGTACTCCAATTGGGACATAAAACTCAGCTTTGCAACACCAAGACATCCTCAATCTAGAGGCTACGCTGAGTCCACCAAAAAAAAACGGTGATCAACATCTTAAAACGTCGATTAGGCCAAGCCAAAGGAAATTGGGTTGATGAGCTGCCAAGGGTGACATGGGCCTACAGAACCACGACCAAAAATGCCACCGACAAAACACCCTTTTCGCTGGTATACATGATGAAAGTTGTTGCGCCGACGAAATTATGTGTGAAAACCATTCGCACTGAGCATCTAGGGGATGCGGAAAATGACGAGCTTGTCGCACTAGCCTTGATCTGCTAGATGAAAAGAGGAAAGCTGCCCAAATTCACAACTGGTGTTATCAACAAGAAGTCACCAGGAATTACAACTGTAAAGTGAGAAGGAGGATCTTCCAAGTAGGGATTGAGTTCAACGCAAAACCTTCGATAATACTCGAGATAAAGACGCAAAGAAACTTGCACCCACCTAGGAAAGATCTTGTAAAATAATAGAAGTACGCGGGTCTTGTGCCTACAAACTCCAGGACGTACATGGAAAGAATCAGACAAATAGCTAGAATGTTTTGCATCTCAAGACCTATTATATCTAATTAGACCTCCGAGGTCATCCATATTTCCTCGCTATTTGAGTTATTGATTTACATAAATACAATACTTTGTGAATGTCGTGCATTTTACTAATAAGGCGTATGCCTAATAAAGTATTTTTAAATCCAATCAGAAACACAAGCGAACGCGTCGTGCTATAGTCACAACCTCTTCGGAAATCTCCACAAAACCCCCCACATGGGAACAAACTAAGACAAGACAAAGAGTGGTCCACCCATGTGAGGGTAGAGTATTGCCTTTGCTTCAAAATATATAGGGAAGTTGAGTCCGAAAGCATAAAACGCAAAAAAAAATGGACAAACCTGTATAAAGTATGTTAGCTGATCACTAACATACTACAAAAATCATTCTTACCCCAGACATGGGGAGCAGAAGACTTGGAATAGGGTTACCCAAGGCAAATTCACCAAGTACAAAGGCGAGCATAACTCACCCATGTGGGAGAAAGAGTTGCAATAAACAAGGATCATCCACGCGATGGCGCAAAATCTCAAGCGAGATAATTAAACCATGACTCTGTTGCGCAAAATCATAACTTAAAGGGAAAACTATTGGGATCTAATAAATCCTCTCGGCTCAATGTCCAAAAGGCTTTGCTTAGACAACCAGAGAGCACCGTCAAGGCTAATCTTGCCAAGGTCAGAATAAAGTCATGCTCATGTGACCAAGGAGCATCGCTATCGACGAAAAGGGAAACAATCCTTAACTAACATGGATATCTACAAAGAACGGCAATGAACAAAGATATAGGAAAATATTACTTATATTTGAGATTATCTACAAATCTATAGGATATCTACGAATCTACTTCGGCGATCAACTATAAGTGAGGAAAACTAATTCCTAATATCGACATATACATAGAATTACCTCTACAATCGGCTAAAGGAGGGTGGCTGCAATAGAAATTCGGGTTCTTACTCCTATTTTGTTGTATTCCTTACTTTACACGATTCAATCAATAAAGATTTACTTCTACCTTTCTTTTACATCGAACCTTGCTTTTTGTAGTAGTACAACGTCATTGACCGAAAATTACCCTAACAATAACTAACAAAAAATATTATTTACGGATTGAAATCTACATGTAAACAATGAACAACATCTAAGATAATTTAATTTTAGCACAGTTCATAAGACATAATATATATTCTATGTAATATGAGGAGCATGATAGAAGAAAAACTTAATGTAACAATATTTTAGAAGACTGGAAGTTTGGAAGATGAGAATAAAACATAACTAAAAACTTAGTGGAAATAACATTTTTATAGAAATGAGAATTCAAAATTATTTAAAAATTATTGATGTTTTGAAAATCGTGCATCTATCTAATTGATTTCATTTTGATAAGGTGGACAAAAAAAATCGAACTCAAAAACCCGAACCGAACTCACCCAAAAAATAGTATTGAATCTGAAACAAACCTGATAAAATACCCAAACAGATCACAAGCTTCAATACAAAAAGAACCGGAATCTAAATCTATTCGAACCGAATTCAAACCGAAATGAGTAAAATCGAAATGGGACCTAAATATCTA
The DNA here is from genome assembly GCA_900406275.1 of Anastatica hierochuntica. Taxonomy (NCBI): domain Eukaryota; kingdom Viridiplantae; phylum Streptophyta; class Magnoliopsida; order Brassicales; family Brassicaceae; genus Anastatica; species Anastatica hierochuntica. The sequence goes on from OVAN01004813.1 coordinate 8,200, forward strand.
ATCCCGAAAACTCGAAACCTGAATAAAATCGAACTGAACCGGGACGAATACCCACACGCTCGCCCCTTATTTTGACAAAATTAATATCAAGTAAAAGGACAAATGAAAAGACATGAGAGATGTGTACTCTTATGTATACTTTTTAAAAAAAAAAAAATATGATGTGTATTAATGGTTTATTTTGATTGGTCCACTAGTGTAATTTTTTCGATGATGTGTTAGTTTCTCATAACAAAAAAAAATTAATGTCAACACATGGAGAGACACTTGTATTTTTTTATAATATTAAATTTTTACACAATTAATAAAAGAATGCTAACAGACATCTACTCCAATCAAAGTTTTTTCTCTCAAGCTTATTCCCTCTTTTTCAAACTAAGTGATGTTTAGCAAAATAAAATTGGATTAGAAAATAAGTGATGTTTTGCTTTTCAATGCAAAATGAATTAATATTTTATTGATAATGATAATTTATATTCTACAATATGATTTATCATTTATTGTATTGTTTTTACTTAATGATAATTTTATATAAACAAGAAAATTTGTATTAAAGTTTGTATTTTTTTTAAATTTGTGTGTATTTATTTCAAACATCATATAAAGGGAGTATAGTTTTCTTCTAAGTTTAGTTGGTTATTCAAAACACTATTGAAGTAACAAAATGTATCTTAACAAAATGCCTAGATAACAAAATGTATCCTTTTTATTTTGTTACATTAATAAAATTCTTTAGGATGTACGTTTTGATGATTTTTATTGAAATTTATGCAATTTCTTAAATAAATAAAAAATAATTTGACCCCAATATAAAATTTATTTGGCTCCGCCACTGAGAATGACCATCTTAAATTCTGGATGTTAGAAGTTCACTTAAATTCTGGATGATAGAAGTTCACTTAACATATTTATGTTGAGTTATCATGAGAAAAGATCGTGAGACAAATACGGATATTGCGAAGAGAAGCAAAAGTGCAACCTCTTCTGGAATTTTTTTCTCTCTTTCAATTATTCATTAACTCTCTTTCTTTGTTTAGTTTTTGTTTTAATATATTGATTTTATAAAGTTTTTTTATTCACTAAGATTGGTTTTCTAAATTTTTATATACTTTTCATTAACTGATATTAATAAAATGTTTTAAAAAACATTAATTGAAAATATTTAAATCGACTAAATATTATTGGTTGATTTTCGAAAATGTTTAGTAGAAGTAATATTAGATTAATAGTAAATTTTATTAATTAAAAATGAATAGCTTCTAGATGTCAATCTTTTAATTAAAATCTAGAGTTTGATCAGCGCAATCGCACATGTATTTTTTTTTTTAATTTTATGTATTCTATGATTGATCATGTTTAGATTTTTTGAGTACCAGATTCAAGATTTTTTTATTTCGAGTTTAAAGTAAGATTTAGGTTCAAAATTGTCAGATTTTTCATTTAATTTGAATTTACGGGTTCAGATACGGTTCGGTTTGAATAATATTCAATATCCAAAATATCGTGAAATAAACTCGTAAAGTATTCTTTATTTAAAATTATTAGATGACTAAACACAAGTTTTAATAGTTTATACAAATTTATTTTTATACTATAGTTTTAATGTCTTTGTGAATCTTTTGATTTATAAATGAGTAATTAAAGTTAATTTTGTTTCTTTCAATTCATTCGATATATTAAATACATTTAATAAAAATTTTAATAAAAATTTTAAGACATGTTCAATTTAAAAAATCAAAAAATCTTTATACTTTCTTTTTAATAAGATAAATGATTTTGAATCCAACTTTTGTCTTCTTTTTTCTTAAGCGATTTTAGCTTTTTCTGTCGACTTTTTTTCGTGCTCTCCATTTAGGAAACTCTACCATCACTGTTCCTCTTTTTATCAAGAAATAGGACAGATGTTCAAATCAGTAATAAAAACAAAAAACTTCACAGTCCCTGCTTGATTTGAACAACAACCTAAACCGATCTACATAAGATGAGTAAAGAAACACTTAGATCGGAGTTTAATTCACAACAAAAGTCGGCATAAACCGAAAGAAAATCCGGACAAGCCGGAAGTTTTATTGCACACGGCAAAAGAAACTGATTTCAGAGAAATCAGTAGGAAATTTAGACAAAAAGATGCCGAAAAACAAAACAACATCTCTCTCCCCTGCTTAAGATAAGCTTAAGAGAACAGAAACGAAGAGAGAGAGATATTATGCAGACCTTAAGCATATCCTTCCTTTAGTTCGGACAATAATTAACTTCTAAACTTATCTTTTCCTTCAAGCGAATTATCTGTCTGATGATTTCAACTTTCCCTCGTTTAAAGCCTTGCTTTTTAGTATTTTGTCTCTACAGACAGTTAAAATCCGGAGATGAAATAGCCGGATTTGGAGCAAGTCACCACTGGACGGGAGATTAAGTTGAGATGATCGACGGGTTGGTTGGTTTGTAAAGGTAGAAGGAAGCTAAACGAAGATTTCAGAAGAGGAGGGTTGGTTTTGATCGGTGGCTACAAGTTTCCGGTGAGCAGATCGGCGACGATTTGGTGCCACAGTCGCTTACACGTGTCCATCTTCTTCCACACAATGTGCAGAAAGTGGTAGAAGCTCCTGGATGTTGGAACAGATGGACAGCTGTCTCCAAAAGTCAAGGCTTTATTTTGTTTTATCTCATTTGAGTTTTGTAATTAAAACAACATCTCCTCTTGTAACACATGCCCATTGGGCTTTAACGAAATCTGAATTTGGTCGGAAAAAAAATCAAGAAATAGGACATGAAAAATATTGTTTTATCTGGTTCACCAAATAATTTAAAAAGTTGTGAAATTATTTTTGAACATTCAACGGGCAGTTTTATCCAGTTTCGACCAAGCTAAATACAATATCCCCATCTTTGGCCATTTCATTTCTTCATTCAATCTCTAAAACCCATTCTCTTTTTTAATTTAGAAATCTAAATTCTTTGTTTTTTCTAAAGTCCCATATCGAAAAGATCAGTCTTCCATCATTCTACCCCTTCCCTATAAATAGTCATCCCCTTTCACTTTTCTTGTCCAAGTCAAAGCAATGCTTTGCACAAAAAGCCAGCTTCTCGACCAACCTTCACCAGCGTTTAGCCACCGCCTCGGACGCAATTCTTTTCTTGCGTGTTCCCAGGACTTTTTCGGTGAACTTTTCTAGTTCTTTATAGCGTGTCAGGCAGTTTTTCCAAAAGGTCCTAGCGAGCTCCGACGCTTTTATCGGTAAGTATATCTTTTCCTTTCTTTTCTTTTATTTTCTTTCTAGTTACAGTTAGGTTAGTTAGATGGTTCGACCGATTAGGGTCTGTTAGGTCGTTGACCTTGGCTGGTTTAGCCGGTTTTGTCTGATCTAACAGGTTCGACCCGTTTTTGCCAATTTTGGTTTTTTTCCTCAACTTTTCACGTTTTCCGTTCCGTTTTGCCCATGTTCTCGAGTTTCCTTTTCGGCAGTTTCTAGATATGGCAGGTTTTCATATTCGGCAGCTTCCCTTTTAGGAAAGTTTCCTTCTCGTACAGGTTTTCCTTTTTGGCAGGTTCCCGGATAAGGTCTAAATCGGGTTTCTTAGTCCAGGTTCTTCTTTCCGGGGGTGGATCGTAAACCAGTCAAGTCGGGAGTTCAGACTTGTGGCAAAGGTGAAGGCTAGACCTATATACTCCTCAGGCTTTCCTTATTCGCTCTTTCTCGCGTAGTTTATAACCAGAGCATGTGTTATTTGGTTGTTTAAGTCTGTTTGAAGTCTAGTTGTTTTCTTTATTGTTAAACCGGACTTAGGATAATAGATATTATCACAATCGATTTACTCGCATGATGTTATATAGTAGTATATATGGTAAGGTAGGCACAACGGGGCAGAGGTGGAGTTCCTGCACGTTGGGGTCTATCCTAGGACATGGCGGGCGATACAGAGTTGGGCTGCTGTATTTCAGGGTCGTGTTTGCGCGTAGGTTGCGGCGATAACTCGATCGTCATCCGCAACCCTAACAAATCGATAAAACGTCCACTGGATGTTGCCTATGGTCACTAAAGCCATACGACTAAGCCTCATTAGAGGGTGTGGCGCGATCACTGGATTCGTATGATAGGGCCATTGTTATATTTGGGCGCATTAGGAGCCATGTTTGCTGCTTGTTCTAGGACTAGATTGCGTGGTTGAAGTGCTTAAGTCGGGTATGCAGACTTATGGTTCCCCTAACATTATCCACTTCAGTGAGTGACTCACATGTTGTTCACCCCTCTTTTCCCTTATTCTTTAAGTGTGATTAACGAATAGTCCGATGAACTAGACGATTCTGGTGTTGTTTTTTATCTACATGATTTTTATTTATTTTTCTTTTAGACGATATTTTTCTTATTTGTTCGGATTAAACTCAATTTGCTTTGGATATTGGATTTATTAGATATTGGAACGTGATTTATGATTAATAAAAGTTGATCTTGGGAAAATTAAAGTTACTTGAGATATAAATTAGGGTTAGTGATAAGCTTTTCTCTTAAGAGGATGATGAGACGTATGTTACACTAAATGTTGGAAAACATGACGCCAATAATCGCATATTGTTTGAACGGCTCTCCTTGTTTTTCTCTGATAAATGGTGTTTCTATAATCGGATACCAATGTACGTACCAAGTTATAGAAGTCGTAATCAACAAAGTCACACTTTTTTAAACAAAATATTTTATTCCTCCAACTAAACTCACACAGCTCATCAAAAGATTCGATTACAGAACAAAACAATACTACTAAAATGTTTTATTATGAAAGAAAAGAGCAATTGTTAAACGGACACGCGAAAAACACAAAAAAAAAAACTAGTTGGTAAAGTTTCTTATGGTAGCGCCTGGCTCCGTTGCCTTAGCTTCCGGCGCCGGTTTGACATCCTTGGACGGTGTAACGGCAGCTCCGGTTAGCTCCACGGGCAAATCAGGAATACCCTTTAAGTAAAAAGTGTAAAACAGTTTGGTGGGATACACAAGCTGACGAAGCTTAACCTGTCCGTACGCTCCTTCAAAGATTCCGGTTCCACCAGTGACGGAGAGGAAGGTGTCCTCGTAAGTCAAGTAGGGTCCTTGTACGGACAAATGGCCATAGTCTCCGAAGTAGAAGCTGTAAGTAGCTTCGAAACGGTCACCCTTCTTCTCGGGAACGTGTTGGATCAAGACGCAGAGACCGGCGGTGATTCCGATGCGTTTCTTGAGATCGCCGGTGTAGAGTTTATTGGTGAAAGGGACGAGATCACCCAGACAGAGCTCTGGTTTTTTCCCGAGTTTTAGAACTGCTGGGCTATTCCTATCTCCTTCGTTGAGCTCGTACACATTCAGTTCTTGGATTTTAGCTGAATACCAACAAAAAAAAAATTGAATCGTGAATGTTTGTACTTGATTTTGGACTAAAAACAACTCAGTCTTTAACATAAAATTTGATCTCAATTTCTCAAACTTATGTACTTAAGAATTTTAAAAAATAAAGAATCGGGTACTTGTGTTTTTTCAGGATCTGAGCTCACTTTTAGATAAATTAGTTTTGCAAAAAAAAAAACATTTGGTTTTCAATTTATCAAATCTTTCATATGAATTGATTTTAAGGTCTATGATCACACTTAGAGATATATCAATAATTTCTGCAGATTATATGAAGTTTGCATTGTGATTTGTGATCTCAAATAAACAGAATCTGTGAAAAAATAAGATCACACGTTGACTCGAAAAGTGTACTAAAAAAAGACAAAATAAAGCTTACTTGGTCTAGAGGTTTCAGTCTTGCCCCAATTCCAGAAGAAAGATCGAGTAACGTTGAGGTTCCTGGGAGAAGATCTTGATCGGGAGAGGAAATCTTGGCGGTTAGATGAGATTTCAAGGTTTTTGAAAGATGTGGAGAAACCAAGAAAAGAGCTTCGATGAAAGTGGTGATTTCGTGAGAGATTGCTGAGAGTTGTAAAAGAGATGGATTCCAGAGACATAGCTGTAGAAGCCATTTTGTCAAAAATTAAAAAAAAATTTTAAGAAGAGATTAAGCTTTGGTTTAATGGTGACTTGAGTTGAATAATTAGTATTACGCATATATATATATATATATATATATGATGAAGAAGTTGCACGTGCCTAAATTTGAGAAACTTCTACTCGGTTTTGGATGGTCTTTACGCGTAAAGGTAAGACCATGTTCAATGCTAAGAACCCTATTTTTTTATTAATTTTTTTAGAATAAGAACTTCAAAGAAGTTTTTAGCAATTTTAATCTATTATTGCAAGAACCCCAAATAGGGTTCTTAAATAAATTTTTTTTTTACTTAAACAAAATCCGAAATATTTTCGAGTATTTTTAGGTATATTTTCGGTATTTTCGAGTATTTTTAGGTATATTTTCGGGTATTTTAAGTTCGGATCGGAATATTTTAAATAGATCTGAAACGAATCCGAAACTTCATAAATCGTAAATAGATCCGTATGATATCCAAAAACTGGAAAACAAAAAAAAACGGATATGAAACGAAGTCGAAACGGAACCGAAACGGATATTTTCTGGTATTTTTGGTTTAGATCGGGATATTTTAAACATATCCGAAATGGATCCGAAACTCCAAAAATCATAAACAACTCCGTATCATATCCAAAAACTAAAAAACAAAAAAAAAACGGATCTGAAACGGAGCCGAAACGGAACCGAAACGGATATTTTCAGATATTTTGGGTTCAGATCGGGATATTCTAAACAGATCTGAAACGGATCCGAAACTCCAAAAACCGTAAACAAATCCGTATCATATCCAAAAACTGAAAAATAAAAGAAAACGGATCTGAAACAGAGCCGAAACGGAACCGAAACTGATATTTCGGGTATTTTGAGTTTGAATCGGGATATTTTAAAAAGATCTGAAACGGATCTGAAATTTCAAAAATCGTAAATGAAAATGTATCGAATCCAAAAACTGAAAAACAAAAAAAAATAGATCTAAAACGGATCCGAAACGGATCGGAAAATGAAATTGTTCAGAACCAAAAAAAAAAAAAAGGTAAGAGCCGCTCAAGAAACGGCTTTAATTAAGAGACCGAAGAACCCGTTTCTTACCTTTTGCAATTTCTTTTCTTTTTTTTAATTAAAAAATTACTTAAGAACCTCATTAAGAAACGTGAATGAACATGCTCTAAGACAATTTATGTATTGATAGAGTACATATGTTATTATGTAAAGGACTATTACATGTGCAGATTTTCAAAAGGCAGCAAAATTAATAGATTTTACATACTTTTTCTAGAAAATTAAACTACTTTGAAAACTAAGTGTGATTATTGGTTCTATGATTTTAATAGATTTAAAAATTGAATTTATTTTTTTTTTTTTTCTTTAAAAGCAGTTCCAAATATTCAAAAGTAAGAGAATGAGAATCTTTTCTCAAATGAAAAATTTGGAGAGATCGTCCCTCCATAATTTTTCCACTTAGGCATATTTCAATTGATCAATAACCATTTTTAGTATACAATTTTAATTATACAATTAAAATATTCTAAAATAATAATATAAAATTATCAAAAAACTCAATCTCAGATAGAGAAAATTATCGTTGAAGATGTTCTAAGCTGCAAATATGTACCAAGTATGTATTTGTGCTTATGATCGGTTCCGACTAAAATATCTCCATGTAACGAAGGAAACCGAAATAGCCTGAAAGATATCTACAACTTGTTTGACTGTGTTGATTTTCTGTGAAGATAAAAGATGTATTAAATATGAATATGAGGAGCCATAATCTCAAATATTCTTAATAAAGAAAAAATGATCTCTCATACTCTTACATAATCTATTATACTCTTACATAATCTATCATACTCCTTACTCTTACTAAATTTGTGCAAATCCTATTTTGCCCTTCATATTTTAATAGAAACAATTAATTAAATGAAAAAATCAACCAATGAGATCACTCTAAAAACATCCAATCATCTCTCTCTCTCTCTCTCTTCTTCTTCCTCGACGACGACGACATCCCCATTGAAGCAAAGCTTCAAATTTTAAATCCTTCTAAAATCGAAAATCTTGTATCCATTTCTCCGCCATTGAAGTTTAAGCTTGTAAATCAAAGTTAGTTTGTGTTCTATTAGGTACATAGAAGTTAATTGAATGAATTTGAGATTCATTTGAGTGAAAAAATAAAATCGATTTGTGCAATTTGAGGTTTAAAATCGGATTGAATGGAGTGGATAAACTGGGCTTGGGGTTAAGTTCGAATAGCAAGTTGAATTGGAAAGTAATGTCGGGTGAATGCGGTTAAATCATATGAATCAAATGTAAATAAATGTTTGTGTTTAGTTAAACTTGGAGAGAACAAGTGAAACTTGGATAGTTGAGAACTTGTAAACATGGTAAAACTTGGTAAGAAATATTTATTGACATGTAACCAAATATGTCAAACCTGAACAAATTTGGTAAGATAAATCTATTGACATGTAACCAAATATGTCAAACCTAGAAAAGCTTGATAAGAAATATCTAATGACCTCTAACCAAATATGTCAAACCTGGAAAAACTTGGTATGAAATATCTATTGACCTGTAACAAAATTGTCAAACCTGGTAATAATTTGAAAAACCTATGCAGAGCTAAGAGCATTGATGTTGTTTTTATTACTTTTGCAGGAGATAATGGGTAGTCCTTCCATAAATATATATTTTGGTTATGAAGGACATTATACGAAGTCAGAAGATGGCTTTGAATGGCATCTAGAAAATAACGAAATATCGTATGGTATATCGTTTAAGGCATCATCTATGACCGACATAACTTATGCAGAGTTAGTGGCTAAGATATGCAAGAAGGTTGGAGCAGATGAATCTAACACGCGGCTGCGACTGAGTTTTATTCCATTGGTGGTGCGGCCTCGTAAACATATAAGTATTCGTGATGATGATGATGTTTATCTCTATCTTACCTCCTTTGATTCCGAGCAACGAAGAAGTTATTTGAATGTAGAGGTATTGAAAGAGGTCGAAATGAGTCCGATGACCGTTTCAAGACGTGAGAGAAGAAGCTCACATGATGGTAATTACGGTGAATTTAGATTGAGTGATAAGTTGAATGTTGGATCTAGTCCTGGTGTTGCAAGTGTCTTTACTGGCAATCATTTAGCAATTGTTACTCGTCAGTCTACTGAATCAACGGAGAATAATGGCACTGAAAATGGTGATGATGTATCATAAGATGAGGTGGATAGTAGTTTTGGTAAAGATGTTGATAAAGTCGTGGACAACGTTGTGGACAACGTTATGGAAAACGTTGTGGACAACGTTGTGGATAATGGGATAGAAGATGGTGGTATTTGTGAATATGTTGAGCTTCCACGGGTTGTTGAAGGAAGTGAGTCTGTAAAGGCATGGGAAGATTGTTTGAATTTTGAAATTGGGAGAGAATTCGAGAGTAAAAAAGCAGTAAAAGATTTAGTTGAGAGGGTGATGCATCAAAAATGTTTTGGAACGATTTTACTCAACTCAGATAAGAATCGGTACGTGGTGAAATGTTCAGAAGCAGAAAAGGGTGTAAATGGCCTTTGCGAGTTACAAGGGTGAAGGATTCTTCTCGTTTCTCTATTAGAACATACAACAAAATGCATACATGCTCGAGGACAAGTTCAAACACACTCAAGATTTAGAGAGGCACACCGGGATTAGTTGCATCTATCTTTAAGGAAGATTATCCGGGTAAATTCGAGACACCAACTCCTAAAAGTCTCATTGGTTTGGTCAAAGGAAGAGTTCGGGTGGAAGTGTCCTACTGTACGACACTAAGAGGAAAGAAGAAAGCTGTTGATGTTGTACGTGATAGTCCAGAAGAAGGTTATAAGAATGTGCATTCTTACTTGCATATGCTAGAGAAGGTAAATCCTAGTACGAAAACAAGTATATTATTGGATGATGAGAAGAGATTCAAATATCTTTTTATTGCTTTGGGAGCTTCCATCAAAGGGTTTCAAGCGATGAGGATAGTGATCATCGTGGATGCAACCTTTCTTAAGTCAGTGCATGGCAGTACTCTAATTTTTGCCATGGCTTAAGATCTGAACCGTCACATTTATCTGGTTATTTTTTCTATAGTTGATGGTGAAAATGATATGAAGTCTAAAAGTAGACAACATATGAATTCTACAAAGAGTTGACTTCACCTAAAGTCTGAAATTTGGGTTAGTTCTGTAATTGTCCATTTATTTGAGGAGACTTCACCCAAAGTCTGCTCTAAAAGGAGGTTACTTTTGTAGTTGACCAATATTTTGACTTATTGAGTAGACTTTGTTTGAAGTCCGAAAAGGTTAGTTTTGTAGTTGACAAAAACATTGAGAAGTCTGCGTGGGTTATTTTTTTAATTGACCAAAATATTGACTTTTGGAGTAGACTTCACGAGTATGCGTAAGTTGAGTAAACTTCACTCAAAGTCTGCTGTTATAGAACTTTCCCGAAGTCTGAATGGGTTTGATTTTCCTTCAAACCGTAGACTTCATGTGAAGTTTACTCGACTTACACAGATTTCGGGCGAAGTCTACTCAAATATCAGAAAATGTGCAGACTTTGTTTGAAGTCTGCTATGAAAAGTCAATATTTTATGAGTTTGGTCAAACACAAAACTGATATACGCAAACTATAAATGATATCTGCTCAAAAAGTTAAAGTTACGATCAACTACAAAACTAACCTCACCTTTATGCAGACTTCTCAGAGAAGTTTGCTCTAAAAGTCAATGATTTGGTCAACTACAAAACTAACCTGTTTTTTAGAGCAAACTTCTAGTGAAGTCTACTCAATATTATTTTCTTACCTAAGAAAACTCGCAGACTTCAGGTGAAGTCTACTCAAATATTTTTAACTACAAAACTAACCTCTGCGTTGACTAGCAGACTTCACTCGAAGTCTGCTCTAGTTGCCTGTAATTTTAATGAAAATGAAGTTTTAGAGCTACCTTGACCCGATTTGAGCTCGTTTTCGGCTTCTCAAGTGCCTAGAACTTCACACACAAAGTTTTTTATGTCCAAATCACCAAAATAAAGAGATACCTAAGCATGTAATTTTAAAAAAAGAAAATTAGAGAGTTTTTCGTTTGGATTGGAGAGGAAATGAGAGATAATGAGGTTTTGCAACAAACATTGAGCTAAAAACGTACACATATAGCCTCAAATGAAGCATTTAGAGCTTCAATTTGGTTGTTAATGGTGGTTGGCAAAAATTGATGAAGATGACATTTTGGTGAATATTTAGAGATGCTAAAGGTTTTTGTGTAATTTAAAATTCTGCTTTTATTTAAATAATTGGTAAATAATGACACTGATAGTAAATATGAATTTTTGAGAAAGTTAGAATATGAGATTTTAAAAAATGAGGAGAGAATGTTATGTTTGCGTTTGACCAACATATTTACAAGAAAAATTTGAAAGAGAAGAAGAAATTTAAAGAACACATAAGAAAGTTGTGAACTTTGAGAATGAGTCGAGAGAGAGGTGTGCATGTGCAAGTGTGAATACATGCGTTCAAGTCAATTAGATATCGATGGTTTTGCAAGATCAAGAAAAGAATTGCTCTCTTTTATTCACTTCTTAAGGAAATATAACTCTAAAACCTTAAGCTCTCAATCTCTCTAAAGCCTCAAAGCTCAATAAATATCGCACACACTTAAGCAGCAAACCTAAAAACTATTTAAAAGATTACACGTCTCCTAAACTAATAAGGAAGAGATATATTGCTTTTGATAACAACTAAAACTATCATGTTTATCTTGAAAGAAAACCATAACTCGGTTTAGTGGTTTAATCTTCCTCTCATCCAAACCATATCTCGGTTATGGATTGCTTGATGCTCAAGTCACATTCAAGCTTAGTTCAACATTCTCCCCCTTAAGCTTGAAATCACTTCCTTTAGATCTCGAACTCCAATCTGATCCCTCATCTCTTTGTATTTAATTCTTCCAAGTGCTTTCGTGAGAATGCCAGCTTTCTGCTCTTCTCCAGGAACATGTTCTACCTCTACTTGCTCATTCTCAACACACTCTCATATGAAATGGAACCTTCTATGTATATGCTTACTACATCCATGGAAAACAAGATTTCTGGTGAGAGATATAGCCGACTTGTTATCAATCCTGATAAGTGTTTTACCGCAACTTTTCCCCATAATCTCGCTCATAAGATCCCGTAACCATATTCCTTGTTTCGCAGCTTCTGTGGTAGCCATAAACTCGGCTTCACATGAGGATAGTGCTACGCTTTCTTGTTTTTGTGAACAACAAGTAATAGGAGATTCTTCAAGGTAGAAAATATGTTCGGATGTGCTTCTTCCATCATCCGCATCAATGTTATGCGAACTATCAATATATTCGACTAATCTTACTTTATCCGTACGCATAAAAGTAAGACCATAAGAAACAATACCTTGAAGATGTCGTAACACCTGTTTTAGCGCCATACCATGTGAATCTTTTGGCTCATGCATGTAACGGCTCAAGACTCCCACACTGAAGGAAATGTCAGGGCGTGTATGCAAGAGGTAGCGCAAGCAACCTATGCTTCTCCTGTATTTCGTCTCATCGATGCTTTTCTCTTCCGAGGACTTCGATAGTCGTAAGTTCATGTCCATAGGCACGTGTGTTGAATTGCAATCCGACATGCCAAACTCTTCAAGTATCCTTCTCACATATCTTTCTTGTTTAAGTATGATGCCCTGTTCATGTTGTATGACTTCTATTCCCAAGTAGTATGTTAACATACCAAGGTCACTCATTTCAAACTTAATTCCCATCTGAACTTTGAACTCGCTTATCATTCTCACATCTGACCCTGTCACAAGCAGATCATCAACATAGACTGCTACAATAAGCAACTGTTCCATCTCTTTCTTCTGGTAAAGGGATGGTTCCTTTGAACACTTCGAAAAACCCAATTCCTTAAGAGTCTTATTCAGCTTTTCATTCCACGCTCGGGGGGCTTGTTTAAGTCCATAGAGAGCTTTTCGCAGTCTGTATACCTTTTCTTCCTTTCCCTTTATTTCGAAGCCTTCAGGTTGAGTGACATATACTTCTTCTTTTAAGTCTCCATGAAGGAAGGCGGTTTTGACGTCCAAGTGGTGAACTTTCCAGCCATAGGAGGCCGCAAGTGCTAGAATGAGCCGTATTGTTTCTAACCTTGCGACTGCTGCGAAGACTTCTTCATAATTTATTCCATGCTTCTGAACGTATCCTTTCACTACTAGCCTCGCTTTGTATTTGTTTATGCTCCTATCTGGGTTTCGTTTAATCTTTAATACCCATTTCAAGCCAATTGCTTTTGCACCCGCGGGTAACTCCACCAAGCTCCATGTTTGATTTTTTTCGATTGATCCGATTTCGTCGTGGCACGCATCCACCCAAAATTTCATCTCCTTTGCCTCGTCGAAAGTCCAGGGCTCCTCATCCATTGTCATCAGCAGATATTCACTCTCTGCTTCAGCTATAAGAACGTAGTCAGAGAGATATTCAGGTACAGCTCTTATTCTAGTTGATCTACGAAGTTGAGGCTGTTATGGTTCAATACCCTCTTCATTACTCCCATCACCGTGAGTAACCCCTGTTTCTCTATTTTCTGATTCTCCTTCACAAGCATCATCATCACTATTCGGCTTTGTTTTAACCCTGGAGCTAGGACCTCCATGAGTGTGTCTCACGGTACCATCTGGAAGAGAAGTACCATGTGTGTGACTCAATGTACCTTCCATTGGCGCCAATCTTCTGTTTTCAAAATCTCCAAGATTTATCTAAAACGTGTTTCTTGAGTCATTTGAATCTCTTACGCGATCCTCCCAGCTCCAACCCTTTTCTTCGAGAAACACTACATCTCGAGAAACAACAATTCGTTTGCTTGTGGGATCCAATAATCTATATGCCTTACTCCTAGGTTCTGTTCCTAAATGAATCAAAGCTCTTGATCTCTCATCAAGTTTCTTTCGATTAGGAGCTTCATTTCTCACGAATCCTACACAGCCGAATATACGTAGATGAGAGACATTAGGCTTGTTTCCCTTGAACACCTCGTATGGTGTTTGAGCTGAGAGTGTTCTAGTAACAATTCGATTAATGAGATATGTAGCATGCCTCACTGCCTCCCCCCACAAGTAGTTTGGCATGCTCATATGGTTTAGTAGACTTCTTGTCATCTCGAGTAAGTTTCTATTCTGTCTCTCTACCACTCCGTTTTGCTGAGGAGAGTAAAAAGCAGTCAAATGTCTATTGATTCCACTTTCATTACGGAAAGTTTGAAACTCCAAGGAGGTGAATATCCTCTATCTGTCCTAAATGTTTTAATAGAGAGCCCCGTTTCTTCTTCTAGCATCTTCTTCAAGTGTTTGAACTTCACGAATGCTTCACCTTTTTCTTTTAGGAGTATTGTCCACATGTAACGGGAATGGTCATCTATTATCACAAAGATGTATCGTTTGAGTCCTGGAGTTGGCGGTGTGATTGGTCCACAAAGGTCACCATGAAGCAGCTCAAGACTCCTTGAGGCTCGATAAGATGTTGCTTGAGGAAAGGGCCTTCTGGTTTGTTTTCCAATGAGACAGGATACGCACGGCTCTCTTTCTATCACAAACCGTGGTATGCCAATGGCTAACTCTTTATCCATCATCAGCTTCATGTTATCGAAGTTAGTATGTTCTAACCTTGCGTACCATCTCTTGGACTCGTTTGTTGGCATCACTTGCAAACATGTTACGTTTTCGAAATCAAGATTCACTTTGTACAATCAATTTCGTCCTCTGTTTGTCTTGACCAACACTTTTCCCTTTCAATCATAAAGAAACAACAAGTCTTCTTTCATCCTTACTTAACAACCAGATTCTGTTGCTTGCCCCAAGCTAATTATGTTGCTCTTGAGATCGGGTATATAATACACATTAGATAGAATTTTCCTTAGTCCATCGTTAAAGATAAACCGTATTGATCACTTTCCTTTTATGTCTACCCGTGAATCATCTCAGAATCTAACCTAACAAGGTTTTCAGCCATGTGGTTACTTACCCCATTGTCAAGATACCAGACATTATCATTCTCGATGTTGGTCTCAAACATGTTAGGTTTCACCTTCTCCTCATTCTGATATACTTCTTCATTCATCATCAACTCATCTGCTTCTTGTGTTTCTCCTTCTTTGTTTTCTTGTGTCTCATGAAGCTTGAGTAAACGATCAGGATATTGCGATGCATAGTGTCCCTGTTTGTCACACCTGTGACATGTAATTCTCGAGGTATCACGCCCTCCATTAGACCGTCCACGGCCCCTGTTTCTTCCACCAAATCTCCCACCACGACCTCTGTTTCAATTATCATCATAGTCACGTGTTCTGTCACGAACAAATTGTCTATCAGTGTTCGTATGCATTAACTTCCCCTGATCTTCTCCAGTGTCATCATCTTCATTGGTTCTCTCTTCGTAAGTTTTTAAGTGTCCAATTATATATTCAAAAGAGGTTGTTTTGAGATCCAAGACCTGTTCTAAAGCTGCTACTATATGAATGAACTTTCTGCGTGGAAGACTCTTCAAAAACTTCTTAACAAGTCGTGGTTCATCTATCTCTTCTTCCAAAGCAGAGGATTTCGAAGCTATTTCAGCAATCTTACCAGAGAACGCATCGATTGTTTCATCGTCTCTCTTTTTTAGACGATCAAATTCAGCCATGAGAGTTTGTAATCGAGCTTCTCTTACTCTCTCTGCACCCATGTGGCGTGACCTTATTGCATCCCAAACTTGTTTTGCAGAATCTAGCTCCCTAACTTGTAGCACGAGGGCCTCTGGTATAGACTGAAAGATCAAAGCCATGGCGAGATCATTCTTGTCATTATCATCATCCTTTTCTTCAATTATTTCCAAAACTTTGTGTACTTTGAGAAGTACTTTCATCTTAATGGCTCATACGGTTTAGTTTGTTGAGTTCAACAAAGGACATTGAATTGATGATGAATAGGGTCCATTCTCTTTTGGTTTTGCAGGTTCTGTCGAGGAAGAAGAAGATACCAACATGGTATCTCCCATGGTCGAAACTAAGAGCTCTGATACCAAATCAAGTCAATTAGATATCGATGGTTTTGCAAGATCAAGAAAAGAATTGCTCTCTTTTATTCACTTCTTAAGGAAATATAACTCTAAAACCTTAAGCTCACAATCTCTCTAAAGCCTCAAAGCTCAATAACTATCGCGCACACTTAAGAAGCAAACCTAAAAACTATTTAAAAGATTACACGTCTCCTACACTAACAAGGAAGAGATATATTGCTTTTGATAACAACTAAAACTATCATGTTTATATTGGTTTAATCTTCCTCTCATCCAAACCATATCTCGGTTATGGATTGCTTGCGGCTCAAGTCACATTCAAGCTTAGTTCAACATGCGTATATACATAGAGAGGCAAGAGGAAAATAAGAAAACATCAAGTACATGTGCATATATATATATATATATATATATATATAGTCTATGAAAGAACCAAACCTAATGTATGGGTGGGAGGTTAGCTCACGAATAGACTCCCTCCTTGGATATTCAAATGGCCGAAAGCGAGAGACCATATCCCTGTGAGTGTCCAGAGACAGGGTAAAGTAATTTCCTCCAACAGGGTTCGAACTCACAACCTGCTTCCAAGAAAGAGACCATCCGGACCACAATATACACACACACACATATATAT
>OVAN01004814.1:0-20272 GCA_900406275.1 Anastatica hierochuntica
GCCAGTTTGCGCCAAGGACCGCGCTTGGTCCTGGCGCCAGTTGGCGCCAAGCACCGCGCTTGGTCCTGGCGCCAGTTGGCGCCAAGGATCGTGCGTGGTCCTGGCGCCAATTGGCACCAAGGACTTAGCTTGGTCCTAACGCCAACTGGCGCCAAGGACTTGGCTTGGTCCTAGCGCCAACTGGCGCTACGGAATTGGCTCGATCCTGGCGCCAATTGGCAACGTCTAGATCGGCCTCTAGTTCAGTCTTCAATCGGTTCCAAGACTCATTCGTAGGTTTGGCGTCAATCGGCGTTTAGATATTTCTTCGAAACGACGNTAACTTTAGCATTCGGGCTTTTTAGTTGTTCGCGTACGGACAACCTTTGTTGAATGATAGTTAAGTCTAGACGATGACCAGTCAAAACAGAGGTATGTGTAGAAGACTTTAAGTCTTGACGGCGGTGAGTCTAGCTGTTGGTCGTATTTCCGAGTAAGTCCAATTAGCGATGCGATCTTGGACGTTGATTCCGAGATGACCATTTTTGACACCAACAATTGCTAGCCTAAAGACTCTCAGATGAGCTTTGTGATCCGAGGTTCCGTCATATATGGGAATCCGGGTTTTTCTCGTATCCCTGATATAAGAATTCGCGATTCTGTTCTTAAACAGAGTTCCTCGGGTATCTTCAATTATACTCTCAATTTCGGGAGCTAAGTCGTGTCCTTGTGGACCTGGGCGTTCAGCTTTTGAAGAGCCGCATGAGTTCTCTCCATGTACTTTCGAATAGCCTCAGGTCTGTCCAAACGAAGGATGGCTTAGTTGTCGACATGTACCTAGTTGGAGGGTTCACGTGGGAACCATGTTTGTTCATGCCCCCATGTAGCTGGAGAGTTGGGTCTCTTTCAGGCTCCCGAGTTGTTTTGCTGAGGGTGATCAACTGGGTGGCTCGGGTAGGCTGTGGTTACATTTTCCGTTTGTCCCTAAGTCTCTAAAATTGAGGTATGAGTTTCGAGCCTCGTGGACTGAACCTGAGGTTCTGCTTCCAGACAGGATCGTGGCGCGTCCTCCAGACCTAAATATAGGTGGTGGTAAAGGTAAACG
Source organism: Anastatica hierochuntica (assembly GCA_900406275.1). NCBI lineage: Eukaryota > Viridiplantae > Streptophyta > Magnoliopsida > Brassicales > Brassicaceae > Anastatica > Anastatica hierochuntica. The sequence goes on from OVAN01004814.1 coordinate 1,085, forward strand.
GGGATTCTGCTCAGGTATCTGTTGGGAGACCTGAGCAGGCATCGAACTCATGCTAGCGATGTTGGTACCCATAGCAGCGGTAGTTGGGGGGTCGAATGCAGGGACTGTCCCTGTAACGGGTGTTTGGAAGGAAGGTACATGTCCCTCGGGTAATGGAGTTTCGAGATGAAATAAGAAATACAAATGGATTTATCTATTTGAATCAAAAGAAGTATTGCAAGCTTTTGTAAGTGTTGTGCTTTCGAATTAGGGTCCAAGAAGACTTCATTCCTCTCCTTTATCTCTTTTATAGTTTGTTCCGCAACCTGAAATTGTTGTAACAACTCCCGAAATCCTCTCCTGAACTTGCGGGATCTTAATGACCGTGTTGGCCTGGCTCGAGACCTGACGCCTTCATCTCCCTTCGAGACCTGACGCCTTCAGCCTTCTGTTAAGCGGATTGCTAGAAAACTGGATTTGACAGTTTATCCTTTTTGGACCGAAATTAGTTCCACTTCCTTCAGCCGACATCCTCTTTCGTCATTGGGCTTGAAATTGTTAGTGGGTTTCATCAGATAAATGAAGGTTTAGGCCCAATACCAGACATATTCCTGGAAGAAATTATGTCATGAAGGCTACCGGGACATTTGGCAACCAAAACGAAAAAACTTCGAATTCTTAATGCCCATAACGTATCTGGAAGGTCGTCTGTCATATGTCCTTTCTTTGCTCTTGGAATTTGGTTATACTCCGATGCTAAATCAAATTTTGAAAATATGATGCTCCGTGCAATTGATCCAACAGTTCGTTGATTTGTGGCAACGAGTATTTTTTCTTGATTGTCATTTTTTTTCAGAGCCCGATAAACGATGTAATGTCTAAAACTCCCTTCTTTTTCTTCACAAACAAGACAGGCGCTACCCACAGTGAGCAACTTGTTTGATGAATCTTTTCTCAGTCACATCCTCCAATTTCTTCTTCAGCTCAACTATGTTCGCCTACGCCAAAGGTTATGGGCTCAAGATACATGGGCATTTCTTGGTTATACCTCAATGGCGAAGACGTCTCCTTGAGGAGGTAGTAAATCTATCAATGGTTTAAACACGTCCTCATATTCAGCTAACAGTGGCATATGATTTACATTCAATGCTTCTTGTTCCTTAACCGTTGTGATGGTGGCTGGGTAAGCCTCATTCCTCTTCTCCGATAACTCCTCCACATGTACCATGGATATGACTGATATCTCAGTACTCATCTTAATACCAAGAAGATGATCTCTTCTACTATTCTAGGAATTTTTATCATTTCCTAACGACAGTCGAGATTCACTTTGTGATGATAAAACCAATTCATTCCTAAGAAATACATCATAGCGACCCATCTCCATTTCTGCAAAGTTATTGATAAGTTCCACTTCTATGATTATGATTGGTACGTCCACATAAACAATCGTAGCTCCCATATTTTCTGTACCAACTTCTCTATCTTCTTTTACTTCGGAACAAACTTACTCCTAAAGGTACAATACGTTGCCATGTGTGGGCTAACAAAGCTGTTCGTTGTTCCGAAATTAAACAAAGTGTAAGTTTCCCCACCCCCAACCTGAAACATTCGTACAAGGTTTCACGACTTCTAATCAGTCTAACGTAATCACTTTTCTTAACACACATTTCACAAAGCTCTCAACACAGAGGAAAGAATGAAACATGAAGGTGGGTGGTGCATTTATCGGTGATTGACTCGACAACTTCATTCTCTCCAGTTGCATATGGACGAGGCTTTGTTGCCTAACCCTTTGATAGTGGTGATAATTGGGATTGGGCTAGTCTCTTGCAATCCTTGGCAAAATACCCTTCTTTTCTACAGTTGTAACACACCCTCGGCTCTCTAGGTGGTTCCGAAGGCACTCGTGTACAAGTATTCATCTAGTGTCGTATCCTCCCACAGTGGAAACATCTAGGAGAAGGCCCTAAATTAAACAGCGCACAGTTCGGGCACCTAAGGCTCTTGGAAATTTCAATCTGTCCGTAACTCCTCTCCTGGTCTTTCGGTGCCTTCTCATCTTTCTCTTGAGTACACTTGGATGCTTTTCCTCCTCTATAATTATGGTTTTCTCCTCTGTTCTCGTTTCAGCTAGTTCCTCCAAATTACGGTAATCCTTCATCTTGCAAAAATTCTTGATATCAATCTTATGTCCGTTCATGAATGTCATGATCAACTCTTCTTCATCTAGGTACCTTCCTAAACGCATTCCTCATGTTATCTATAGTTTCACTTGGGAAATACTTCCTTGTTAACTGCATTCTGAAATCTTCCTAGGTCGGCTCATAATGACCACAAGTCTTCTCTACCAATCTGTCTCACTAGAGAAGCACCTCATATTTCAAGTATTGTGTGGCTAGGTCCCTCTGATACTCCTCAAGACACCTCATACGTTCCAGCTTCCTCTTCCAATTATATGCAGCAGTTTTCTCTGGCGTCACTTCAAACATCGTTGTCCCCATCTCCCTCATCGGCATGATCATGTCCTAATAGGTCGATCCTTGCTGGTATCAACCCGGTGGAGGCGACGACTAGTAGATCCTTGTACATCCAACGGTGCTGTGTGATAGCGTGTCAAGTTTCCCCTAAAAAAACACTACTACTGCAAGTGCACAGCGTAGATGAAGTTCTTCAGGTTATCGTTCCCACGAGGACTAAGATCTAACACTACGAATTTAGAAATTAATTTAAGCTAAAACAGAAAAAAAGAGTTTTTTGATGAGTTTAAAAGTAAAAGAAAACAACTTAAAATGATTAAAAGGATGTAAATTAATGGAAAAAAGCATTAGGCACATAGGACATTCGCAAAGAATCATGCATCATAGAGAAAACCGATTTGTTTAGGGGTTAGAATTAAGAAACGTCTAGAACTCAAAAACACCAATTTAGATCCTCTCCACTTTTGAAGTTCGGGATTCTGTTCTAATTATCAAAGAACCTAAACTTTCGAATGGTATTAAAATTATTAGCATGCATTAAATAGATACATGTTTTATTAAGTACATTGAGCCAAGGCAATCTACTTTCGAAGTCTCCTAAAACTTAGCTTGTCAAAGATTTGGTTCAGGTGATTTAATTTTGGAATGAAAATCTACCTATGGACAGACTACTAGATGCACAAATTGAGTAATCAAGCATAAAGATCAAACGAGACAAGGACTATATGAATCCTTAATCAAATACTAGAATATCATGAATGCATGATCTCTTTGAGAAGCTTACAAACCTAACTAATGAACTACTCATACATGGCGCACGAAAAACAACAAGCAATCAATAAGAAAAACAGAAAGCAATCAATTAGAAAAACATCATAAAAAATATCAAGAGTAAAGAAATCTTCTCTATGACAAAGTATAAAATGGATCTCTCTCAAGAACACTCGAAACTAGAAGAACAAAAGAAAAGATCTCTCAAAGTTTTTGACGGCTTGTAACTCTCGGTACAAGTTTGTGGCTCTCTCTTTCTAAAGGCTGAAAACAACTTATTTATAATAATAAGATTTCCTAGGGCGTCCTTGGTTATGTCGGTTCTCGCGGAATCAAATTCGGCTAAGCGAACCAAAAGTTATGACTTGAAATATGTCTTTGACCATGAAATGTCTCTAAGAACGGAGTGTGCCAAAAATGAGCACTTGGCCGATGGTGGCAATTCCATCACCCGGTCACAGCTTCAAATGTTTCTCCATTTGCTTCCTTTCCGAGACAGATTGACGTATCTTCGCTAAAACGGCTATAACTTCTCGGTCACAACTCCAAATGACTTCAAACCACTTGCATATAAAAGCTAACTCAAAATGATAAAATCTGACAAAATTACAGCTCAATTAAATGAAGATAAGACCTTCGTATATGGTGATCTTTTTGGTGTTAAGAATCTATCCAAATTGGAAAAATGAACAACTCAAGTGTTTGAGCATTTGTCTTCATGATCCGCCCATGAAACTTTCTTGGTAATATGAATGAGGTCCAGTTAGCATGTTTCTTCATCCTTTTGATGATTTAAGCTGATTAGTCTCTAAAATCCCAAATAAGAGAAAACTACCTCTTGAGGTCGAAAAGCATTAAAAACCTGCAAATAAATACGTAAAAATCCAGCTTAAATGGTAAAATAATAGTGTTATCAACTCCCCCGGGCTTAGCTTCTTGCTTTTCCGCAAGCAAAGAAAAACCAAGAACGAAAAAGAAGATTGAAAACGCGGAAACAAACCTTTGTTTTCTGAAACATTGCCTCAGGGCCCTCTCGGTCATCTCCATACAATAACACCAACATATAGAGATCAGCTTCCACGTACTCCCTTTTTGCTTAGAAACCATCCCAATTCGAGCCAAAATCACTCTGAATCCATCCCACAAGATAGCGAGATCTAGCAAGTTCAAAAATCCACTGCAATCCATAGGTGTCTCAGCACTGAAGTCTACTCTTGTAGAAGTGAGGATAACGGTGATGATCTCTCAAAAATTAGACCTATAGCTAGGTTCTCTACTCTCCTTGGCAATCACATCCTTCACATCTATAATCCTCCTAGCAATGAGAGCATCATAGTTGGCTCTCTGAGGACTAACAACAAAAGGAGAGATGAGGATGAAGAACTCATCTCTAAGTACTGAACTCTGCTTGGTCCTACCGAAGATCCTCTGCGAAATGAGCTTATGCACATACCAAACCATTGGATGTCCAATCTTGGCCTTCTTCGAATGCCCGGGCCTAAGTGTCTCATGAGCAAATCGATCCCAAACGGTGTAGGCCAAATGATACGTGCTAAGCTGGGCTTCATCTAAACATTCTGAGTGCAAAATCTAACACAACTCACCAATAGTCAAAGAGTAAGAGGTACCTTTAGCCGAGAAAGTGAGAATTCCATCTTGAGCCTTAGCTCATTTTTCCTTGGGATATGAGAGCTCAATAGTGCTAAGGAACTCCTTGGTAAGCTCTTCATAGACCAGGAAAGAAATCTCTACAAACGCTCTCAACTTCAAAGCTTCCAAAGACCAAGTGACATCTCTTGTCAATCCTAAAACATCAAGTGTTGGCAAGTGAATCTTCAATGGAGATTGAATGTTTATGGTTCCAAGGGCTGCCCCATAATCAAAATTTGGATCTAAACTTGATCCAAAAAATCTTCTTCTTAGTTCCGTAGCTGCCAAGACCGTGAGCTTAAGTCCTTTAGCTCTTGATTTTCTTTGCTTCTTTGGTGGTGGAGACTATTGCACATCATTTTTAGTTTAAAAAACTGGAACAAAAGCCTTCTCTTGTTCTTGTGTCTCTTCTCCATTCCCATCCGATTCATCACTCAAAGTAGCTTTACTCTCACTAGCCATATCCTTTTCATGCTTCTTTGTTACCTTCTTTGAATCCTTCTTAGTAGATGTTTTCAACTTCTTGGATTTTCCAGGTTTAGAAGGATTGCTTGGCTTTTTATCTTCAAAGCTCGTTCCTTTCGGATAGCTATCCTTGTTGATTTCCTCACATTCTCCTCATTGTCTATTGTTGAATATCCTACAAAATCAAAAATCAAATTGAAAATGAGTCTCTTGAAAAATTCAAAGAGAATCCATATATGTTCTTAAGCAATTTTTAATAGAAAAGAAACATCTATATGATGTGAGAAACAAATCAAAAGCATCAAACAAGTAAGAACTCAAATTTGTCAAAAAAATTAAAGTAATTTACGGATTTAACATACTAAGCCAAAAATTGTCACCAAATATTTCAATTTTGAGGTCAAATGATGGAAAATAACTAGCATGTCCTAGTTATACATAAAGAAATGACTATAGAATAAGCAAATTTATCAAATTTAAACACCAAATTTCGGATTTGGTGTTTAAATTTGGTGTTCAAAAACTTGAAATTTCAAAATCTAGTGAAAACAGGCTATTTAACATGTTCTAAGTGTAATCCATGAACCCAACAAGCTTTTCTAAATGAAATCTCTAAGAATCAAGCTAAGAAAAGCTTAAATCTAAGAAATTTATAAAATCTTTAAACTTGTAACTTTAAGAGAAAGAGAGTTTATGAACATACCTTGATGCTTGAATGATGAAAGGAATGAGATTCTTCAATGGAAATCAATTAAACTTTAGTAGAAGAATAAAGGATTTAAGGTTTTGTTCTTTACGGTTCTAAGATGTTTTAAAGAGAAAGAGATGAAGTTTTAAGAGTTTTAGATCCAAAACTACTAAAGTGAAAACCAAAACCTTGTTTTTCCTTCATTTTCTTTAGAAATTGGTTTAGTATTTTAGGGAAAACTGGTTTATTTTTGTAAAAATGGGTTTTGGACATAGAAAATTAAAAATTGAACCACTTACCTCTAGGACCGGTCGAGGGCCACGTTTTGGCACGGTCCATGTCGTGGAAAACATGCCGCCTGGTCGGGGAATGTCACGGACGGGCCTTACGGCCATGTGACCAGCCGCAAGCCTTTTCTTGGTAAGATCTGGTCCTGGGAGCCACGCCGACCGGTCGTGAGGCTCACTTGGGGCTACTGTTCAAGGCAAAGGAGCCTTGACATCGGTCGCGTGTCCCACCATGGCACACACCGGTTGTGGTTCGTCCGGCGGGCAATCAGGTGGTTTCTCGTCTGTTTCGTGTTTTATTCTCGGCCTTTTCGCGTTCCGATTGGTCGTTTTGAATTCCGGTTGGTCGGATAATATTCTTGGATCTTTTTTTGGTACCAAAATGTTTTTAAACATTTTTGACGGATGATTTTCACGAAATGATTGAGAACACGACCATTTAAATGTTTCTGAGTTCTTAAATCATCTTTTTGGCCAGATTAAGAACTTGTTTGGATAACTTGTCATTGTTGCTTGAATTGTTAAAGTTACATGATTAATTTCTAGTACGCCAACCTGATTATTAAATGAAAATGACACTTTTGGCTTAGCCAAGCTCATTGGCTAGCCGACAAAGATGTAATGTTAGCCAAAAATTAAACTTTGAAAAATCAAAATTTTAACCAAGCTGTTTTGTTCATAATGGCCACTTTGCTGGGAAATCTTCGATGGTTTGGGTTGATTTGCTTGGCAGGTACTGGAAATCTCCATGTTTTGTTTTGTTAAGAAACTTAATCCTCCAGGCATCTTTTGATTTTGACCATTCCAAGGTCGTTTTCTCTCGGGCATCTCAGCTATCGTATAGTGCTAGTTAATAAAAAATGAAGTTCACGGTTTGTTTACCTATTTTGGTACTGTTTAAGGCTCTCTGGTATAGCTCTCACTCTTTCAGTATGATCGAATGGTTGCAGTTCTCAAGCTTATTCTTCTTGGTTCTTCATGATATCATCACTTTGTTCCAAGAATTTTTGATTTGAGTATTTAGTTTCATTGGTTGTCCATAATATCCTTCTCAAGTGTAGGATGAATGTTTCGAATGGTCCAGGAGATGGCTTAGACGATTTAGATCCGCTTTCTTGCCAAAATTGAAAAATCGATTTTGAGGCATTTTGCTTCTGACAGTGGTCGACTGCAATAATGTGGCACACTCCTATATTTTGACAGTCGTCAACCAGTCACAACAACTTTCAAGCTTGTTTTTGAGTCCGATTATTTTGTATTTTTCTCGATTTTCTAAAACCCTACAAAAATAAAAATTAACTATTAGTAATCTAAATAAGTCCTAAAAATTAAAAATAAAAATCAAAACTGTGTGGGTTGCATCCCACAAAGCGCTTGTTTTGAGTCTTTGGCTCGACTTTTTCACTTTTTAGGCGTGATAGGTTTACACTAAAGGAATTTTGGTTCCTTTAACTTCTTGAGTCTCTGGAATTGGTGGCGTAGAGGGTGTGTTTAGATCATCAAGTGTGCTTCCAATAGCTTCATAGATCACAATTGTCATCGGGAATAACTTAAGAGTTTCTCGAGCTTCTTCTTGTAAATTTCATCGTTCTTCAATGAAGTCCAATGGGGATTCGGATCCTGACTTTAGCATAGGACATTGGCAACTTATAGACCTATTCCTCTTCTTCGTCCACGTCCAAGAAGGGTCAGTTTGTACATCAATGACACAAGAGTCTCTCTTTGTATCCATTTTCGCAAGTTTTGAAGAAATTGACGTTTTAATAGATGTAGCATCTTTCTTTGAGACTTGTTGTGTCTTGTGCCTATATTTTGGCAGTCGTTACCCAATCACAGCAACTTTCAGGTTTGTTCTTGTGTCCGAATTTTTTTGTATTTTTCTCGGTTTTCTAAAATCCTGCAAAAATAAATAATAACTATTAGACATCTAAATAAGTCCTAAAAATTTAAAATAAAAATTAAAAGCGTGTGGGTTGCCTCCCACAAAGCGCTTTTTTGAGTCTTTAGCTCGACTTCTTTTCCTTTTTAGGCGTGATCGGTTTCCACTAAAGGAATTGTAGTTATTTTAGCTTCTGGAGTCTCTGGAATTGGTGTTGTTGAGGGTGATTTGAGATCATAAAGTTTACCTTCAATTGCTTCATAGATCACAATTGCCTTTGGGAATAACTTAAGAGTATTCTCGAGTTTCTTCTAGTAAATTTCATCGTTCTTCAAATCAAGACCAATGGGGATTCAGATCTTGACTTTGACATAGAACATTGGCAACTTGTATAACTCTTTCTCATCTTCATCCATGTCCAATAAAGGGTCAGTTTGTACCTCGATGGCACAAGAGTCTCTCTTTACATCTATTTCTGCTGGTTTTGAAGGAATTGGCGTTTTGATGGATGTAGCTTCTTCCTTTAAGACTTGTTGTGTCTTGTGGCTATATCTAGGGTATAGACTAACCTTCTTGTCCTCCAAAACAACTTCATGGTCTAGAGTTGTAGCTCACAACATGGTAATAGACTTGCTTGTTCACTCTTGCTAAGCAAATTCTTTTGTTCGGGAAATCAAAAAATCCTCCAGCAGTAGCTAAGAATTGGGAGCCAAGGATAATTGGATTTTTCTTCTCTCCTTTAGTAAAGATGACTTGAAAGTCAGTAGGTATGAGAAATACGCCTACTTCAAGGAAAACACCCCAAAAAAATCCATATGGTGTGGATGTAGACATATCAGCATACAAGATAGAGATTCGAGATGGCCGGAAGTTTGAGAGCCCTAAGTCCAGAGCCATGTTTAGTGACATCATATTACATTTAGCTCTAGTACTTCTTAAACATTTCTAGTGCTTCATAAGAGGATTATGTAGTCCTTGCTGAAAACTAGAGATTTTGCTTCGAATGGAGCTTGATCTCTGTTTAGTGTAGAATTTGTTCAGAAATGCACTTTTGTATTCATCCCAAATAGTGATGGATTGTGGTGGCAGAGATTTCATCATGTAAGGGCCTTATAATTCAGTGAGAATGTAAAGAGCTTACACTTAAAGTAGTCCGGTGGAACTCTATTTGTACGCGTAGTACTGCATATCTCTTCAAATGTGTCGATATGGTCAAGTGGATATTCTGTGGACAGTCCATGGAATTGAATTTTGCTTCACCAAGGCTATGATCTGAGATTTAATCTCAAAATCATTCCTTTTAGGCTGAGGAGGACGAATTGGATTCCTATCCAAGAAGAATGCATCAGAAGAATCGAAGTCTCCAATGGTTTGAGGATGGCGAGGCTGATTCTGATGAGCTCGTCCTTGAGGGTGATGATTCTGAGGTAAATCTTGGTTAATCAAGACTTGAAGTAGTTTTGGGAGTTCTTGTAATCAAACTAAATTCCCAGGTGGAATTTGTTGTGGGTTATCCACTCGAACATGTGTGTTTCCTCTTCTTGGTTGGTTTTGTGGAACGGGGGCAGTACCAAGAAGTTCTTGTGGGTTTCCTTGGACTCCTTGAAGTCGTACATCAGAGGTAAGTTTGCGTGAGGTGGAAGAAGGGCAGCAGGGGTGAAGGCTAGTCCATGGCAAGCAGCTAAGTCTTCTTGTTCAATGGGAACGATTTGATTGTCCAGAAGATGTGGTTGTCCGTAAGGAGGAATCTGATTTGGATTTTCCATAATAGATAATCTATCTCTCTTTGTTCTCCTTAAGGAACGATTTGATTTTCCACAAGATGTGGTTGTCCGTGAGGAGGATTATGGTTCAAATTTTCCAAAGCAGCTAATCTTTCTTGCTTTTGTCTCCTTAAGGTACGCTCAATGATATCAATAGGAGGATTGGCTGTAGATGGACCGTCCAAAGAAGGTCTCTTTTGCATAAAACCTGAAAAGAAAAAAAATACGAAAAAGAAGTAAAGCTGAAAATAAAAGTGTTCTAGACTAAAATCAATAAAGAAAAGTTCGTAGGTAACGAATCAAGTCCCCGCCAACGGCGCCAAAAAGCTTGAAAACATGTCAAGTTTCACCCAAAAAGACACTACTACTGCAAGTGCATACCGTAGATGCAGTACTTCAGGTTATCGATCCCACGAGGACTAACATCGTACACTACGAATTTCAGAATTAATTTAAGCTAAAACTAAAAATAAAAGAGTTTTTTGGTGAGTTTAAAAGTAAAGACAACAACTTAAAATGATTAAAAGGGTGTAAATAAATGGGAAAAAATGTTAGGCACATAGGACATTCGCAGAGAATCATGCATCATAGAGAAAACCGATAAAATTAAGAAACGTCTAGAACTCGAAAACACCAATTTAGATCCTCTCCACTTTCGAGGTTCATGATTCTATTATAATTATCAAAGAACCTAGACTTTCGAATGGTATTAAAATTATTAGCATGCATTAAATAGACATAGGTTCGATAAGTTCGCAGAGCCAAGGCGATCTACTTTGGAGGCCTCCTCGAACTCAGCTTGTTAAAGATTAGTTCAGGTGATTTACTTTTGGAATGAAAATCTACTTATGGACAGACTACTAGATACAAAAATAGAGTAATCATGAATAAAGATCAACCGAGACAAAGACTATATGAGTCCCTAATCAAATACTAGCATCTAATGAATACATGATCTCTTTGAGAAGCCTACAAACCTAACTAATGAACTCCTTAGACATGGAGCACGAAAAATAGCAAGCAATCAATAAGAAAAATATTATTAAATAAATCAAGAGTAAAGAAATCTTCTCTATACTAAGTATGGAAGCAATCAAATAATAGTGTTATCAGGGCATTTTGTTACACTTTAGCTCCTCGTTGGGCATCCTCAGCTGTAGGCCCCTTGATATAGTTTTGTACCTTGTTCCATACCTCATCAACTCCCTCATTGTGGCATTGGGAGAATCTTGTTTTGTCTGTTGAGCCTCCAATTGGGAAACTCTATAAAATGCATGCTGAGTTGTGGCCTCTTGAGCGGCTTACAAAGAAACTTTTTGTTCAACAGCGGCTTGGCTATTCATTTCGGGGGCAGCATTAACACTCTCTCCAACACTTTTCGGAGATGGTTCTACAGTCACAAACCGAGTCACAACTTCTCTTTATGCTTTGATAAATAGTCTCATTCCTGTACAGAGATTGCCTTGTGCTTCGCACCTTTGAAAGCATCACGTAACGGTAGCTACAATCTTTTAAAATTTGCCAACATAACTATTCTAATATTTCAAGTTTGTTGAGAACGTCTTTCTGTGCTTGCTTCCCCGGTTCCTTACTTGCTTAGCCTGTTCTTTCTTGACTTCCTTGGCCCAAGCTATTTAACATGCTTAAGTGTAATCCATGAACCCAACAAGCTTTTCTAAAGGAAATCTCTATGAATCAAGCTAATAAAAGCCTAAATCTAAGAAATTTATAAAATCCTAAAACTTGTAACCTTAAGAGAAAGAGAGTTTAAGAAGATACCTTGACGCTTGAATGATGAAAGAAATGAGATTCTTCAATGGAAATCAATTTAACTTTAGTAGAAGAAAAAAGGATTTAAGATTTTGAAATTTTGTTCTTTATGGTTCTAAGACTTGTTAAAGAAAAAGAAATGAAGTTTTTAGAGTTTTAGATCCAAAACTACTCAAGTGGAAACCAAAACCTTTTTTCCCTTTCTATTTTCGAAATTGGTTTAGTATTTTTGGGGAAATTTGTTTATTTTTGTAAAAATTGGGTTTTGGACACAAAAATTTAAAATTTGGAACCACTTACCTTTGGACTGGTCGGTGGCCTTTTTTTGGCATGGACCAGCCTGTTGAATTCTCGCCAGTCGGTCGAGAAACATCGCGGACGGGCCATTCAGACATGTGACCGGCCGCGAGCCTTTTCTCGGCAAACTCTGGTCTTGGGAGCCATGCCGACTGATCGTGGAGCTCCTACTGGTGCACGAGGTTGGGACAGTTAGCCCTGTAAACAGGTCGTGTATCCCACTGTGGCATACACCGGTTGAGTCTTTTCCGGCAGTAGGTCGGGTGTGTTCCCTACCGTTTTATGTTTTTTCTCGGCTGTTTCGCGTTCCAATCGATCAAATTGAATTTTGGATTGTCGGTTAGTGTTCCAGGATATTCTTTTTGGTACCAAAATGTTTTTAAACATTTTTGAGAGATTATTTTTCCGAAAAGATTGAAGACACGACCATTTAGACGTTCTTGAGTTCTTGAAACATCTTTTTGGCCGGATTAAGAACTTGTTTTGATAGCTAGCCGTTGTTGCTCAAATTTTTAAGTTTACTTGATGAATTTTTAGTATGTCAACCGGATTCTTATATGAAAATTACACTTTTGGCTTAGCCAAGCTCATTGGCTAGCCGGCGATGACGTAATGTTAGCAAAAAATTAAAATTTGAAAATAAAAATTCTAATCGGGCTATTTTGTTCACAATGGTCACTTTACTCAGCCATCTTCGATGGTTTGAGTTTATTTTCTTGGCGGGTACTGGAAATCTCCATGTTTACTTTTGTTAAGAAACTTGATCCTTCAAGCATCTTTTGATTTTGACCATTCCAATGTCGTTTTTCTCTCGGGCATCTCAACTATCGTATAGTGCTAGTTAATAAAAAATGAAGTTCAGGGTTGGTTTACCTATTTTGGTACTGTTTAGGGCTCTCTGGGTTAGCTCTCACTCTTTCAGTATGATCGAATGGTGGCATTTCTCAAACTTATTCTTATTGGTTCTCCATAATATCATCACTTTGTTCCAAAAATTTTTGATCTGAGGATTTAATTTGATTGGTTGTCCTTAATATCCTTCTCAAGTGTAGAATGAATGTTTAGAATGGTCCAGGAGATGGTTTTTACGTTTTAGATCCGCTTTCTTGCCAAAATTGAAAATTTGATTTTGAGGCATTTTGCTTTTGACAGTGGTTGACTGCAATAATGTGGCACAATCCTATATTTTGAAAGTCGTCACCCAGTCACAAAACTTTCAGGTTTGTTCTTGAGTACGAACTTTTTTTGTATTTTTCTTGATTTTCTAAAATCCTACAAAAATAAAAACTAACTATTAGACATCTAAATAAGTCCTAAAAAATTAAAAATAAAAATTAAAATCGTATGGGTTGCCTCCCACAAAGCGCTTGTTTTAAGTCTTTAGCTCGACTCCTTTCACTTTTTGGGCGTGATCGATCTCCACTAAAGGAATTGTGGTTCCTTTAACTTCTTGAGTCTCTGGAATTGGTGGCGTAGAGGGTGAGTTTAGATTATCAAGCGTGCCTCCAATAGCTTCATATATCACAATTGCCATCGAGAATAGCATAAGAGTATTCTCGAGCTTCTTCTTGTAAATTTCATCGTTCTTGGAATGAAGACCAATGGGGATTCAGATCCTGACTTTAGCATAAGACATTGGAAACTTATATACCTCTTCCTCTTCTTCATCCACGTTCAAGAAGGGTCAGTTTGTACATCAATGGCACAAGAGTTTCTCTTTGCATCCATTTTCGCAAGTTTTGAAGAAATTGACGTTTTGATAGATGTAGCATCTTTCTTTGAGACTTGTATTGTCTTGTGGCTATCTTCGGGGTCTAGACTAACTTTCTTGCCCTCCAAAATACCTTCATTTGCTCTGGAGTTGGAGCTCACAAGAGGGTAATAGACTTGCTTGTTCACTATCGCTAAGTAAATCCTTTTGTTTGGGAAATCGAATATTGCTCCAGCAGTAGCTAATAATTGGGAGCCAAGGATCAGTGGGTTTGTCTTCCCTCCTTTAGTAAAAATTCTTTGAAAGTCAGTAGGTATGAGAAATCCTCCTACTTCATGAAAAACATCCGGAAAAAATCCATATGGTGTAGATATAAACATATCAGCATACTCGATAGAGATTCGAAATGGGCAAAAGTTTGAGAGCCCTAAGTCCAGAGCCATATTTAGTGACAATCCTAACTTTATTTATTGAGCAAAGAATGTTGAACTTTCATGGGCATTCGATTTTCTCTAAAGAAATCATCTTGAGTCTCTTCTAGTAAGCTCTCTTAAATTCATTTGATAGACGATCCAAAGGTGATTTCCCTTGAGAATTGAGGTCTTGAAGAAGTGTCTTAACAGTATACATGACCTCCTTAACTTCCTTTAAGTTGGCGACCTTGCAGAAGGATTTCGCCCGATTTTCTTGTTTCTTTACAGCTTCACTCGTTTGAGTGATTTGAACTTCAAGCCTCTGGACATGAGTAACAATGGCTTTGTACTTCATTGTAAGCTCATTGTAGACATTTTCTAGTCTCTCATTAACCTTCTTATGGTTTTGTTTCATATCTTGAGAGATTCGCTTCAGCATTGTCTCAAGCTTGCTCTCTTGCAAATTCGATGCATTGGCTTGAGGATAAGTGAATGGTTGCTTCACTTAGTATATGCTTTTGTTAAAAAAATTTTGCTTATGCTGATAGATAGCTCCTTGTTGGGCATTTTAAGGTAGATAGTAGTGATCTTGAGGGTTCTCTACGTTCGTGTTCCGGTAGGATATATTTGAGTTATTTCGGTATCTTTGGTTGTATCTCTTGTTTCCAAAATTTCCACCATGTATTTCACTTCTTCCTCAGTCTCCTATGTTCCATATTTGGAGTCTTGTTGGCGTCTCCAATGGTCTCGACAACATGAACTCCTCGTCTATCTTTTAGTACTTGAGAAGTCATCGTCTTTAGCTCTGAAATTTACGTGACTTCTGTTGAATTGATGGATCCACACACATTTCTATCGTAAATAGGACCACTATTGGCATCACTAGCAGCTAGGTTCTTGACAAAAGTTTGGCTTCATGCACGAATTTAGTCTTAAAGCTCTCATTGCTGACCGTGTCTAGAGAAAGCTTGTACTTATGGTCGATACCATTGTAGAAGATGTTTCATAGATTTTCTTCAGAGAAGCCATGGGTTGGGCAGTCCCTTGTGTACTCCTTGAACCTTTCTAATGCTTCATAGAAGGATTCTTTTGCTCCTTACTGAAAGCTAGAGATTTTGCTTCGAATGGAGCTCGATCTCTACTTAGTGTAGAATTGGTTTAGAAATACACATTTTTATTCGTCCCAAGTAGTGATGGATTGTGATGGCAGTGACATCATCCATTTATGAGCCTTTTTGTTAAGTGAGAATGTAAAAATCATACACTTAAAGTAGTCCGGTGGAACTCCATTTGTACGCGTAGTACTGCATATCTCTTTAAATGTGTCGATATGGTCAAGTGGACGTTCTGTGGACAGTACATGGAATTGATTTTGCTTCACCAAGGCTATGATCTGATATTTAATCTCAAAAATCATTCTTTTTAGGTTGAGGAGGACGAATTGGATTCCTATCCAAGAAGAATGCATAAGAAGAATCAAAATCTCCAATAGTTTGAGGATGACGAGGCTGATTCTATTGAGCTCGTCCTTAAGGGGGATGATTCTAAGGTAAGCCTTGGTCAATGAAGTAGTTGTAGGAGTTTCTGTAATCCAACTAAATTCCCAGGTGGAATTTGTTGTGGGTTATCCACTCGAACATGTGCATTTCCTCTTCCTGGTTGGTTTTGTGGAACAGAGGCAGCACCAAGTGGTTCTTGTGGGTTTCCTTGGACTCCTTGAAGTCCTACATCAGTAGGTAAGTTGGTGTGAGGTGGATGAAGGGCAGCAGGGGCGACGGCAAGTCCATGGCCAGCAGCTACGTCTTCTTGTTCAATGATAATGATTTGATTTTCCACAAGATGTGGTTGTCCGTGAGGAGGATTATGGTTCAGATTTTCCAAAGCAGCTAAGGTTTCTCTCTTTTGTCTCTTTAAGGTACGCTCAATGATATCAATAGGAGGATTGGATGTAGATGGACCGTCCAAAGAAGGTTTCCTTTGCATAAAACCTATAAAGAAAAAATGAAAAAGAAGTAAAAACAGAAAATAAAAGCGTTCTAGACTAAAATCAATAAAGAAAAGTTCATAGGTAACAAATCATGTCCCCGGAAACGGCGCCAGAAAACTTGATAGCATGTCAAGTTTCACCCAAAAAGACACTATTACTGCAAGTGCACATCGTAGTTAAAGTACTTCAGGTTATCGATCCCACGAGGAGTAAGGTCTTACACTACAAATTTCAGAATTAATTTAAGCTAAAAAAGATAAAAAGGTTGTTTGGTGATTTTAAATGTAAAAGACAACAACTTAAATTGATTACAAGGGTCTAAATCAATGAGAAAAAGCGTTAGGCACATAGGACATTGCAGAGAATCATGCATCATAAAGAAAAACTAATTTGTTTAGGGATTTAAAATAAAGCAATGTCTAGAACTCGAAAACACAAATTTTAGATCCTCTCCACTTTCGAGGTTCGGGATTCTATACTAAATATCAAAGAACCTAGATTTTTGAATGGCCTTAAAATAATTAGCATGCATTAAATAGACACATGTTTTGATAAGTTTACTGAGCCAAGACGATCTACTTTCAAAGCCTCCTCGAACTCAACTTGGCAAATATTTGGTTCAGGTAATTTAACAAGATTTTGGAATGAAAATCTACCTATGGACATACTACTAGATGCGAAAATTGAGTAATCATGCATAAAAATCAACCGAGACAAAGATTATATGAATCTCTAATCAAATACTAGCATCTCATGAAGACTATATGAATCCCTAATCAAATACTAGCATCTCATGAATACATGATCTCTTCGAGAAGCCTAGAAACCTAACTAATGAACTACTCATACATGGAGCACGAAAAACAGTAAGCAATCAATGAGAAAAACATCATTAAATAGATCAAGAGTAAAAATATCTTCTCTATAACAAAGTATGGAATGGTTCTCTCCAAAGAACACTTCGAAACTTGAAGAACAAAGAAAATAATCTCTCAAAGCTTTTGACGGCTTGTAACTCTCTGTAAAAATTCGTGGCTCTCTCTCTTTCTAAAGGCTGAAAACAACTTATTTATAATAGTAGGTTTTCTTTGGTCGTCCTTGGTTATGTCGGTTTTTGTGGAATCAAGTTCGGTTAAGCGAACCAAAAGTTATGAGTTGAAATCTGTCTCTGACCACGAAATTTCTCTGTGACCAGAGTGTGCCGAAAATGAGCACTCGGCCGGTAGTGCCAACTCCATCACCCGGTTACAGCTTCAAATATTGCTTCACTTGCTTTCTTTCCGAGACAGACAAACGTGTCTTCACTTAAAAGGTTATAACTTCTCGATCACAACTCCAAATGACTTCAAACTACTTACATTTGGAAGCTGACTCGAAATTTCAACTTTTTAGTAAATTACAGCTCCATACAGTGAAGGAAAGACCTTCGTTCATGACAATCTTTTTGATGCTGAGAATCTGTCCAGATTTGTAAAGTGCAAAACTCAAGTGTTTGAGCCTCTGTCTTCATGATCCGTCAATGAAACTTGCTTGATAATATGAATGAGGTTCAATTAGCACATTTCTCTATCTTTCTTGATGATTTAACCTGATTAGTCCCTAAAATCACAAATAAGAGAAAACTATCTCTAGAGGTCGAAACATAATTAAAAGCCTGCAAATAAATACGTAAAAATCAAACTAAAAATGGTAAAATAATGGTGTTATCAGCATGGATGACACCCTTTGGGGTCATGCACTTTGTTAGCCTTCAAATGATCCATCTCATCTCAATACATCAATCTTTATTCCATGATTCGGTTTTATCTATCATTTTCCCTTTAATTTTATATGAATGCTTGTTGTGATGATTAATTTCGTGATCACATGTTTTTGATCTATTAGTTTTCATGTTAGATAATGGATAACATGGAGTCAATGATTTTGCTTGAATAGGATTACTAAACAATTAGGCTTTATCAATAACGTTATCTATTTTGCTTGAATTATAATGCTATTTGTTTGCTAGGCCAGTTTGCGAGTAGATCTTAGGTAAATATGCATTCCAAAAGCTTAACATACTGCTAGAACTATTATTTAATGAACATTTCTATATAGTCTACGAAAGTGGATCGATATAGAATCGTGAACAATCAACCTTATTCTAACTTATGCATACACTTCTACTGTAAGGACCGTGGAAAAGTCGACTCACTTGGTTATTAAATGCATAGAATCCCAAACCTTGAACCTGAAGAGGACTTATAGTAGAGTTTGTGTTCTAGGCCGAAGCATTATGCCCTAGTCGAGTTTTAATTCGTGCTAGCTTACTTTAACTTTCTATTTTTTGATGCATATCATCTCATTGACATATCCTTTGTAAATTAGCATATAGAGTAGGTTCATTTGCATTTATAAAACACAAAAAACCAAATAAAAACGAGACAAACCCCTTGCAAATTTTGTTCTTAGTTTAGTCTACAATCATATGAGTTCCAAGTATGAATATCTAGGCCAGGTGAACTTTATCCCTAAGTATAACTGCGATATTGTGCACTCGCAATTAGGTTTTAGTTGGGGTAAAACTTGACCCCACATCTGACAACATCGCCAAAAAACTTAATATTTAACTAGAGTTTTGACCCGCGCAATCGCGCGGGTTTTTTAAATAATTTTACATATTATTAATCATGTTTAGATTTTTCGAATATCAGGTTTATAATTTTCGGTTATTTCAAGTTTTGGATTTGGGTTTAGGTTCAAAACTTTTAGTATATTCAGTTATATCGAATTCTGGGTTCGGTTTAGATTTGAGATTTTCGAACTTTCAGATTTTCTCGGATACTCGTATGGGTTCAGTTCGGATAATATTTAATTCTTGAAATACCGTAAAACAAAATCCGTTAGAGTATTTAAAAAAACATCAGATGACTAAACTTAAATTTTTATAGTTTATATAAATTATTTATAAATTTTTATAGAATTTCTAAATTTATCACTTTATAAGTTTTTTGAATCTTTGTAACAAATTTTATTTATAAAATAATAATATTGTAATATAATTATTTT
>OVAN01004815.1:0-24891 GCA_900406275.1 Anastatica hierochuntica
CAACGATAAAGTAACAGGATTCAGATAAGTAAAACGTAAGCGAAGAACAATTCGAAGACGAAAGTAAATCGTAGATCTAAACAGAATCGTAAACATAGAACAATATGAAAGTAAACGAAAAACAACTCGTTAAACACAGTTAATGAAGAAAGTAAAGAGGGATCTTATTCGAATTCGTGGTTTGAGCGTGCGCAACCGGTGTTTAAGCCGTGGCCGCAAGAACTGCTGGTGAAGAATCCCTAGAACTACAACGTAGACTGGGTTACCTAGTTGAGACGCAGCTCGCTAACGAATACAAATATAAGAATTCCTAGTTTTTTTTAAGTGTTTTGCAATGACGAGGAGTCCTCCTTGCAACCTTTATATAGATCTTCATGGGCTTGGCTCGTTTCCTTTTCAGTCCTCGATTCATGCTTATCCCTTCGTGGAAATATTCCTTTTTCTTGATTTGCGTATATCCTTTTTCGAGATCTTTCCTTATCCATTCGACTTTGACTTCAATCACGAAACCCTAACTAAACCGTCATTGCAAATGGGCCGATTCTCGTCTAGTATCATAAGTGGATTATCATCGCGGTTTGGGCCCTTTCGGGCCGTTTCGCGGCTAAGTGACTTTTATGATTCCTTTCGGAGAAGCCATTCTTCATATGGCTTCACAATGATAGTTTCGTGGAATGATAGGATCAATCGTACAGTTTAGATTCTTCCGGTGCTCAAGTTAACCGTCATCGTTTTATACGATCAATACGAAATCCTACGGAAAGGATGAATCCTCACGTTTGTCATTACGACGGTTTGACGGGAATACCAATCGAGACGAAATGAGAGATGATCGAATGACGATTCGAAGGAGATGATGATTGGATAGGACGTGGTTTGGTTCACGAGTAATGACCAAACGTTGTACGGGTCTTAGCGTTAATGATGTCAAGACTAAGCATTGGTCTTGACGCCAATTGGCGCCAAGACCATGCTCCGGTCTTGGCGCCAATTGATGTTAAGACAACCCTTCCGTCTTGGCGTCAATTGGTGCCAAGACCGTTCCCCGGTCTTAGACGTCAATCGGTGCCTAGACGTTCTTCCGAAATGATGCGGTTTTCCGATGATCACGGAGGTTTCATATCGTTCTGAAGTTCGTATTACGAGGTCTTCCGTAAATCGTGGACGTTAACTTTAGCATTCGGGTGCTTTAGTTGTTTGCGGACGGATAGACTTAGTGTGAGATCGGTCACGATTGACTATACTCGTAGCCTTGAAACTTGTTCGAGAAGAGACGGTCAGGATGATAAGACTCCCAGAGCTTGAGGACATCCTTGCGATTCTTGTTTTCCGTAGGAGGAATCAACGCCTTTGTAGTCCTTTTTAGGCGTCGATTTTGTCGTGACCGTTTTTGACCCCAACATTAGGTACTATCCGACGTTTACAAGCTCGTAAAGGTACGAACCAGAGTACCAGAAATACGATCATGGAATGCCATGAACCTCAAAAAGTATTACCAATTAGGTACTACCAAATAATCGAACTACGTTAGGCTTGATCCCTTGACAGGGTACGTAGGTAGCTCCTGCAATGAGTTCAGCCACAACTTCATCAAAGTCCATCATCTTTTATCCAACAAAGGCTAGATGGTCAATACAAGAACTAAAGGCTTGAACTGTCACCCAGCCGACAACCATACGATGTTATGTCCGAAGGGACTAATCTTGAAACCAAGTATTTGTGTTGCAAAACGTTGAGTTCCAGATCACTATTAATATTCTTTCATCTTGATCAGTCAAAAGTCTTAAAATCTTATCAATCATTCCATAAGCCTGAATAATCAAAGGTCTTAATATCTTATCAACTATTTCAGGCTCCCGGAAACTTGAATAATCAAAGGTCTTAAAATCCTAACTCCTATATCAGGTTCTCAGAAACCTGAGCAACAAAAGGTCTTAAAATCCTATCATTAATCTCAGGTTCCTAGAAACCTAAAAAACAAAATGTCTTAAAATCCTATCATTAGTCTCAGGTTCCTAGAAACCTGAACAACAAAAGGTCTTGAAATCCTATCATTAATCTCATGTCCCAGAAATCTGAACAATTAAAGGTCTTAATATCCTAACATCTATCTCGTGTTTCCAAAAATCTGAACAATTAAAGGTCTTAAAATCCTAACATCTATCTCGGATTCCCAGAAACCTGAACGACTAAAGGTCTTAAAATCCTAACGTATACCTCAGGTTTCCATAAACCTGAATGACTAAAGATCTTAAAATCCTGACAACTATTTCAGGTTCCTAGAAACTTGAACAACTAAAAGTCTCAAAATCCTAACATATATCTCATGTTCCCAGAAACCTGAACAACTAAAGGTCATGTAACCCTATCAACTATCCCAGGTCCACAAAAACCTGGATAATCAAAATCCAAGACATTAGTCTCAGGCTCCTAGAAACCTAGCAAAATCCTTGAAATCCATTATGCCTAGGGAGCTACCGAAACCCGATACTCCAATGGATCAACGGAACCCAACCTCGTCTTTATTCTTAGACTCTCCAGTCTATTCGAGACCTCGAAGGTGTAGTTAGAAACATGACTGCTTGTGAAATACTTATTAAGAATCAAGTGATTCAAAATCTTTAAAAGGAAGAAACCTGCCAACACAGATACTTGATCGCAACCTAGGCCATTCGACTAACTAAGGTGTTTAGGGTCCACGAAAACCAATAGGGACTTCCATCTGGATCCAAATCTTCGAGATACTCGTGATAACCTTGGAAAAAGTCATAGGCAAATGATCTAAATCCGAAAATATTTAACATTAGAAAGCGACATTTAAATGTCTCATAAGAAAATGGGTTTAATCCCTAGGCTACCAGTTTTAATTCTGAGATAAAGGTTTAAAGGCCTCCTTAGGCACTAAGTATCAAAAGAAGATTAAGAAATTTAAGGTAAAAGAAAAAGTCACTCCTCTCTGTTTCCAGCCTCCTAATCATCAACTCCCTTGTAGACCTGATCTCGGGACCCCTCTGCATCTGCCAAATCAAGGTTAGATCCATATTCTTCAGTCTTGACTTGGTTGGTCTCATCTAAAGCTAGGGTAGCATGGACATCTGAGGTCTCAGAGATCTGAAGGAGCGAAAGCTTATTAATAATAAAATCTGAAACCAGGGACTTCTCAAACCTCTCTTCAGCAACTAGAAAAATGGCCACCAACCTGTCGTGCTCCTCCTGGGCACTCGTGATCTCCTTTGAAATTAGACCTTCGAGAAGCTCAATGGTGGCCTGGATCTCTTACGCGTAGATTTGAAGAGAAGTCTCCTCCTTCTTCTTCTGGAACTTCTCCTTTACGATTTATAGGACCTTCCTGTAAGGTCCCATCATCTCCTTTTTCCCACGTCTAATAGCTAGGCGGACCTCAACAGCTTTGTTCTCCGACATATCTTTATCAACGACATCAGATCCTGGACCTGAGCCTCCGCAATCCTCTTAAAGCTTTCTAATCCAGGTATCCTTTTGTTCATAACCTCAACATCGATATTCAAATCTTCGACCTTTCCAGATAAGGTCACAACTTGTGACTTCAAATCCTCTACCTGAGCTTGAAGCCTCCCAGCTAACGATCTCGATTAATCCAACTCGTTCTTGGTTTCCTGTAACGTGTCTTTTACGGCCTGAAGCTCTGTCACATCGGGAAAATCTTTTATCTGGTTCTCATAGCCCACAAACGATTTATTCAGAGCGTAGCTGCAATCAAGCCAAGACAGGTCAGGTTAACACAATTAAAATGAATAACAACAAAAGAACGTCCAGGAAGAGTACCTGACCGATGTGATAGGCAACATCTAGGTATGCTTTAGAGTTCGATAACTGAGCGATTGTTGGGAAGGCGCATTTGATCTGTTTTATTTGGCGCATTAGTGTGGCTAGTCCCCAAGCATCATCAATAATCGACCCAGGACCTGAGTGAGGAAAGTTCTAGGAGCCTTGACTACTCCTTGAAGAAGTTGGTCTGAGGTTCCTCTCATTGGATTCGGTGCAAGCTCTCTTGAATTATGAGTGTTCATATTCTTGGCTACCCCTTGATGCTATGGGGCTAGGATCACGCTTCCGAGAACCGTCACATGTTACCACAACCATCACATCTCCCCAGGCCTCGAAATCATCCGCCTTGGGCTCCTCAGCCATCAACCTCTTTCCTTGAGCTTTTGAGGTCCCCAAAACAGTAGAGACCATAATAGTAGTTAGAGTGGGACTCGAGGATCCATCATCAAGCACCTCTTTAATTGAGCGCATGAAAGAGCCAGCGGAGACCTTGTCTCCAATGCTGCCATGCGTACGCGAGCTTCCATTGGATTTGTTCTGTCTGGGTTTAGAACGGAAAGATTGTTGGAGAAGCATCTTGAAAATAGTTTTTAAGGTTCTTGCTCCGGTGGAGATCTCTACTATATCTTCGTCTTCTGAAACTAACGTGACGATCATGCAAAAGTCAGTCAAACGGCAGTTAAGGGATGCAGAAGGTAACAAAAAAACGAACAAAAGAAACTTGCTCACCTTATAGCTGATTGAATGAGACAGGGTCTGGAAACTGAGCACCATACCTATTAGGGAACTTGGCCCTGTTTATCCGCGATGATGGAAAAACGGTCCAGGTAGCGGCGTTATGTCTCAACCGGTTAATCAAAGCTGCGACTTGTTAGGGACTAAGCTGTGAAGGTTCAATCAAGCCTGCAAAAAAAGAAAGGGTATATATATCAGATTAGCAATTAAAAAGACTAAAGAGGACCATATGTGGATTCACTAAGGCCCCTGACCAGGAATATCAAACCAAGAAAAATGCATTATACGACCCACAGGGACGGTAACTAAGTCAATTTTCACATAAAAGAACCCCTGCCTCTAGAACTCGTCGTTAGCGGTGAACCTGAAAATGCTTCTGCCTGGGCGAGTCGGCAGGTAAAAAGTCCCTCCAACCCCTTTGGCTGGGGGACTTTCCTTGATCATATAAAGATCGAGAAGGTCTTTGACTCCGATTTTGAATCCTTCCTCCTTCATTTTAGTTATCAAACCTAAAATAGCTCTGACCATTGAAGGACAGAGCTGAGGAAGGGCAAGATTGTAGTGATCCAACAAATCTAAGAGAAGGTCAAGTAAGATGACATTTGAGGATGTAATTCTCATGAATGCAGAACCAACCGGAAGGAGGATTTTCAGGGGTCTCTTCGTTTTCACACCGCCTTGCGAGATCTTTTGAGGCTCCAGCCTCGGCCATAAGATTCACTATCTCTTGGTGACTTACAATGACGACTAGTGAGGGCCAAAAGAAGACCCCCCGGAACCTCCAACGGTTAGGGATCTGGGTACCATCTCTATCTTCATAACCATCGCTGTTGCCTTATCAATCATTCCCATTTTCCCTTTCTTTCGCTTTCCGTCGTCTTTCGAGCTTCCAACGTCATCTTTCCTAGGTCCCATCACGGGCAATAGAAGGAAGAGAGCGGAAGATCAAGGGCTAGGAGTGAAGAATCAAGGAATTCTAAAGGAGGATGTCGGGAACTTAATCGGAGCAACTGTCTAGGGTTTCTTTTCGCCTAAGATGAAAGAGCAAAATAAATTGCAAAAGAAATTTAAAGCCAAAATAAGAGAGAGGAGAGAGAATTACCTTGATCATGGCGTAAGACGCGAGTAAGTGCTGAAAGTAATTAGGCTACTTTATATCACGTCTGAAGCCAAAGATTAACCAATCGTCTCCCAGTCTCCGCGAACCGTTAGATCGTCAGGAGTTAATCACGACCCTTGATTTTAAATTGAAGATCTCTTGGAAAAGATCTTCACCTATCGAGAGTCAGAGTAGTTAAGATGGGATATGATAAGGAATCGCATCTGAGGCCTCGTGCTTCCGGCCCAGATGCTTGGGGGTAACTATTGGGTCTGGATTCCGATCCAACCAAAAGCCAATTAAATATCAAACTCAGAGTTAGTCTTACGCATCAAAAGAAAGAAGACTGAGTCTTGGCTCCGGGAAAGCTGGTTCCGAGAATGAAGGAGAAAATCAAGGAGCATTTGAGATAGAGGACATATCAAAGATATCTATTTAAAAGGAGAATGAGCTGGAGAACAGAGACATCTTCTTCGAAACAAAAACGTGGCTAGCAAAAGAAAAAACACAAATATTCTTTTTACAATTCTCGATCAATTCTTTGTAACTCACGATTATACTTTGAACATCTCTTGTAAACAGTTGATATCAATTCGAATATCTTTAGATCAATCTCATTAAGCTCAACACGAGATTCTTCCCGCGATTCTTTATTGTTATTCATTAGAAATTCTAAGTGTTGGATTTAACATCCACAACAATTTTGCCAAAACGTTAATATTAAAAAAATGTAATTGCTATCCATGTAAACACTACGGTTGCCTAGCTCTTCTTAAAAGAGAGCTACGATCCAAAAACTTAAAAAATAAATTTTAACGACAAAAAAAAGCATTTCCTCTTCCTTTTGTAAGTTTTGCGTTGATTTTTCATTCAATATAGGAGATGAGTTATGATTGGATTAGTTAAATCATTTTGATACCTTTAACGAAACGGTAAGAGACACGTTGAAATTGGCCAAATGTATTGGAAAGGGGTCAAGTTTCGGATAACATTTGCAGTGGCTCGTTTTCTCACGCGACAACAACAATTGTTTTTAATTTTCTGTTTTTCTTTTTAATCATTTATCTGTTTTCCTTCCTTTTACTTGCATACGCAAACAAGTTCCTCTTCATCCTCCTCCTTAACAAAAAAAAAAAAAAAAAAANCTCTGCCTGCTTCTCCCGGTGGTTAACGCACAGAATTGAGTTGGAGGGAACCCCCTGAAATTACTAATCCCAGTAGACAGCAAGCAGATTTGATTTGATTTTGAGTTTTCAGACCTTTTCGGAAAACTTTTATTGTTTCGTTTTGATGGGTTTTCTGGTGGATACACAAAAAGGAGGTGGACACTCATGGGGTTGCGTTAGGAGTTTGGTGAGAAGGAAACAGGTCGATTCTGCAAATGCAAAACAAGAGGGTCACATTCAGCTCGCCAAAGCCCTAACTGTTCCTCATTTGATCGCAATTGGTAATTTATCTTTTATTTCTGGGTTCCTTAATTTTTGAAGCGGGACATGACAAGGTGCTTGCTTCCTTTGAATCAGGCGTTGGAGCAACAATAGGAGCTGGAGTGTATATTCTTGTAGGAACAGTTGCTAGGGAGCATTCAGGACCTGCCCTCGCTTTGTCCTTTCTTATAGCTGGAATTGCTGCAGGCCTTTCTGCTTTTTGCTATGCTGAACTCTCTAGTCGTTGTCCCTCTGCTGGGAGTGCCTATCATTATTCTTACATTTGTGTTGGTGAAGGGTAATTACTACTTGCACTCTTGCCTTTCTTTTTCCTTATCCTCTTAAGAATTTCTATCTGTTAACTTATTTTTTTGTTATTAAGTGTCGCGTGGGTTATCGGTTGGGCGCTTATTCTGGAATACACAATTGGTGGTTCGGCTGTTGCTCGCGGCATTTCCCCAAATCTGGTCTGTAACCTTTGGCTTGTACTCTTTTGATCCCATTTTAAATACAAATTACTTGATCAGGTTTCCTCTCTTTAGTATGAGATTGCTATAGCATTTAATGAGCTTTATGTCAACTTTTTTGTTCATGACACCTTTTCTTCATAATTTTATATTCTGTCGAGGAAGCTTGAGTGTTGTATGGATAAATACTTCATTTCATATAAATCTTGATGGGTGAAAATTCAAACATAAGGAAGATTTTGTCTTTTTTTAAAGCATTTCATATTCTGTTATCAAAATCAAATAAATCTTAATGGGTGAAAAAAATTGCAGGTGCTGATTTTTGGAGGTGAAGATGGGTTGCCTGCTTTCTTAGCGCGTCATCAGATCCCGGGCCTTGATATTGTTGTTGATCCGTGTGCTGCTATTCTAGTGTTTATTGTGACT
The DNA here is from genome assembly GCA_900406275.1 of Anastatica hierochuntica. Lineage (NCBI taxonomy): Eukaryota > Viridiplantae > Streptophyta > Magnoliopsida > Brassicales > Brassicaceae > Anastatica > Anastatica hierochuntica. Next base: position 7,962 of record OVAN01004815.1, read on the forward strand.
GGCCTTTTGTGCCTGGGAATAAAGGAGGTACAAGCTTTATATGAATTTGGTAAATTTCAACTCCGTTCAAAATATATTTTCATACATGGTAATCCCTTTTATGCAGAGCACGTTTGCTCAGGGAGTCGTAACTGCAGTCAATGTGTGTGTCTTGTTATTTGTCATAGTAGCTGGCGGTTATCTGGGTTTCAAGACAGGTTGGGCTGGTTATGAACTTCCAACAGGGTACGATGAGCAGTCACCACGGCTTAAGCCATCATAGTTAAAGATAGTTAAAGCAAAATTTATTTGTCGTTTTAGGTTCTTTCCATTTGGAGTGGATGGAATGTTTGCTGGTTCTGCTACCGTCTTCTTTGCATTCATTGGGTTTGATTCGGTTGCAAGTACTGCCGAGGAGGTAATTTTCGGAATCTATATTCTTCTTTCAAGTATCCTTTCTATAGAGGCTTTTTCTCTTCTTTTTTATTTATTTATTTTTTGCTAAGCAGACTTTCAAGCACTTATACTCACATCCATGTGCAGGTGAAAAATCCCTTACGGGATTTACCAATTGGTATTGGTCTTGCACTCTTGCTCTGCTGTTTTCTGTACATGATGGTCTCCATTGTAATTGTTGGTTTAGTTCCTTATTATGCAATGGATCCTGACACCCCGATATCATCTGCATTCGCTAGTCATGACATGCAGTGGGCCGTGTAAGTATTCAGTCATTTAGTACCTGGTCTGCTTCTTTCGGCTTAGACATCTTTATAAGATTGATCGTTTCTTTTGGTAATTTGATTTAGGTACTTGATAACTCTAGGAGCTGTCATGGCTCTCTGCTCTGCTTTAATGGGTGCCCTTCTCCCTCAGGTATGTAGATAACAAATTAAGAGTCAATGATAGATATGGATATCAAATTCAGATCTTGACTCAATAGTTTACGATGAAAATGTCAGGAAAAGATTATTGCTTACTTGCTTTTCTTTGTGTGTGGTTGTTCAATATGGCTGTTTTTCTTTTTGCAGCCCCGAATACTGATGGCAATGGCTAGGGATGGTCTACTGCCTTCTATTTTCTCTGACGTTAATAAATGCACACAGGTCCCGGTTAAAGCGACTCTGGCAACTGGGTTTTGTGCGGCAACCTTGGCATTTTTTATGGACGTTTCACAACTTGCAGGCATGGTAAGATTATATGTTTTTCATTCCGAGTGTTGGAAAGTCTTCATCTTATGGCCTATTATGAAGTATTTGAGGGCTGCTGATGGTACAGGTGAGTGTTGGGACACTTTTGGCATTTACAATGGTGGCGGTATCAGTGTTGATTCTCAGATATGTTGCTCCAGATGAACTACCTCTTCTGTCATCTGTTCAAGAGAGAACTGATTCTGTTTCACTTATATCTGGTGAAACAAAGTCATTCGCTGATGCTGGCACTTCCAGTAGCAGTAAGCAGCCTTTAATTGTTGAAAATGATGCGCCAGTTCATTTCCTTGTTATCGAGAAGCAAGAAGCTCAAGGGTGTTGTAAGTCACATGCACTCTTGAGACCAGTCATATCTTTTTCATGTTTATTTTCAGCAATTTTTTTGGGATTTTTATGCTCTCTAATGTTACACTTTGTAAGCTATAACTTCCGGTCTCAGCTATCTACATGTTTTAGCACAGACATCAAATTTGTTAATGATTTTGCAGTGGTTCTCAGCGAAGAAAACAGAAGAAAAGTGGCTGGATGGAGCATTATGTTCACTTGTATTGGGGCCTTTCTTCTAAGTTACGCGGCATCAAGCCTGAGCTTCCCTGGGTTAGTTCATCAATTGACTACAAAAATCTTTTATTGCTTATATCATCTTAGCTCAGTTTTATTATTAAAATAAGGCAAATGGATATATCAGACTTATTAGATATCCGATGTGTGGTGTTGGTGGGAGCCTCCTCCTCGCTGGTTTGATTGCTCTGAGCTCTATAGATCAGGATGATGCCAGGCACACTTTTGGACATTCTGGAGGTAATGCTATATAGTTGATTTGGTAAATAGATTTTGTTGCAAATTTTCTGCAAATGTAAAGCCCTATATATTTCATTTTGAATAGGTTTTATGTGTCCGTTTGTTCCCCTTCTTCCTATCATATGCATTCTGATCAACATGTACCTTTTGGTCAACCTTGGGTGAGTCTCTTCTTCATGCTTCCAAGTTAAGAAGTTCAAACACTTTGTATTTAATCTCTCTACTGGTTAACATGACAGATCTGCGACATGGGCTCGTGTATCGGTGTGGCTACTGATTGGAGTGATTGTGTATGTTTTCTATGGCCGAAAACACAGCTCGCTGGCCAATGCAGTATACGTGACTACAGCTCATGCGGAGGAGATATATCAGCGAACATAAGGTTTTCTTTGGAATAGTCCGAGAATGCATTTGTTTGGTAATATTTATAACACCAAAATCGGTATAATCTTATCTGGATGAAACAAGACTGGTATAAAAGATACGTCCATGGAGCCATTGTAAATAATATATATCACCATATTTTCATGACCAGAAAAGACTTCACGCTTTTCAGTTGTCAAGACTCTTGTAAAAGTTTCCTACAATTTCTCTGTTTCTCTGTATGTTGCTTCAAGTTTGCAATCGATTTTGATGAATGAAGAAGAAAGAAAACGGTAAACGATGAACACACTAAATTTTATCCAGTTCATGCGCGTAAATGCGATCCTACGTCTGGCTGAGATCTTGCTCGGAATTCATTATGATTCCGAGTTTACTCCACCGTCGATTGTGAAAGAGTTCACCGAAAAACAACTTTCCCATTCTGGATACCAAAATCCACATCTAGATTTTTAAATGGTTTTTATGAGGGAGAAGTTTCGTGGACGAATCCCGTAAGAGCTTAAATGGATTGATCAAAAGATGTTGAATTGATTTTCATAGAATATTACAAACGAACCGGACAATGGATTGACGACATAGATGATATTGAATATGTTAATGAAAACAGAAAGGATCTAATGATCACAAAAGAGAATGAGTAAATATCTATTAGTTAAGATTTTTGTATGTTGTTGTCGTGGATGAATCGAAGAAAAAAGATCAAGAAGAAGTCCCTTTAGCCTCCTTCTCCTTTTCCTTAAATAATGGCTTATCCGAATTTCTCCATCACCCGTATCCCCGAGATCCTCTTCTCAAATCTAGGACTTCACAACCGCTTCTTTGACTCGATCTTGTTTCTTCAGTAGAATCCCCTGAAAGGTGGGATTTGAGTCCAACAATTGCNTTCCGAGGTTTCGGATGCGATATCAGATCCTAGATATTGAATATCTATCCATTCACCTATCGATAACTTCATGTCTTATTTTTGTTCTAGACTTTGGTGCCTGTTTTGATGTCAAGTATCTTTGCTTTATAACTTGTTTGGGTTACCCAAATGTTGCCATATGTAAGTATGGGTCTTGTCGCCGAGGTCCAGGTGCCTGAAGTCTAGGTTGCACCTCGCCTTTATGTTTTTCTGAGGCTACCTCAAAAACTGCTTGAGATTCCATCTCGAGGGATCATTTAGAAGTTGTAGTCTCCAAAAGGAATCTGGTTCCTTTGTATTTTTGCGTCGGGTGGTTCAGGTTTCTCTAGATGTCTAAGTGGATATCAGTTTTTTGGGAACCTTTGAGCATTAGGTTCCTGGAACCTTTTGAATGTCATGTCTCTTGGAACCTGAGGTTGCATGATGGGGTTTTAAAACTAGGAACCTTCAGTTTCAGGTTTCGGGAAACCTAGATTAGATGATAGGATTTCAAGACCTTTGATTGTATGTCAGGTTTCTCGAAACCTTAAATAGTTGGTAGGATTCTAAGACCTCATGCATGTCGAGTTTTTGGGAACCTAAAACAACTGTTAGGATTTTAAGACCTCATGCATGTCAGGTTTCTGGGAACCTGAATTGTATGTAAGGATTTTAAGACCTTTAGTATCAGGTTTCTAGGAACTTGTGCTTAAGTGATATGATTTTAAGACTTTTGAAGTACCAGGTTTCTGGAAACTTGTACTTAACTAATAGGATTTTAAGACCTTTGAAGTACCAGATTTCTGGGAACTTGTACTTAAGTGGTAGGATTTTAAGACCTTTAATAGTATGTCAGGTTTTTGGAAACTTGAGTAAGTTGTAAGGATTTTAAGATCTTAAGTATACGGTTTCTAGGAACCTGAATCAGTTGCAAGGATTTTAAGACCTTAAGCGCCATGTTTCTGGGAACATGAATCAATTGTAAGGATTTTAAGACCTTAAGTATCAGGTTTCTTGGAACGTGGATTAGGTGTTAGGTCTCTCCGGACCTTTAAATGTCAGGTTTCAGGGAACCTGGATTAGAAGTTAGGTCTCTTCGGACCTCTAACTAACTGCCAGGTTTATAGGAACCCGAAATAGGTGATAGGATTTTAAGACTTATGATTAAGCGTGAGGTCTCTGGGGACCTATGATTAAGTGTCAGGTCACTGGGAATCTGAGATAGATGCTTTAACATCATGAAATCTTCTACAATAAGTGGTGTCTCGTTATTTCTGATCTCCCGGTGGTGAAGGTCCTTGACCTTTTGTGCATCTTTTGGATGACATACGAAGTGATTTATAAGATGGGGGTTAAACTCATTATGCAGAGCTTCCTACGTACCCTGTCAAGGTACCAAGCCTAACGTAATTCAATTTTGGGAGAGTATATGGTAATACCCTTCTTTAGATTCATGGCGTTCCATGATCGTATTTCCGGTACTCCGGTTCATACATTCATGAGTTTGTATATGTCGGGTCGTACCACGAGGATGATCCAGTATGGACATTCCCAGTTGATACTTAATTCTTAACACCTCTCTCTTTGGTATTTTCATACACTTTTTCGTAGTACGAGGTTGCCTACTACAAACCTTTATGGTTTCACGTTGGAGTTGAAGTGTCGTGCAATCGCTTGGTCGTCATTTTGGATGCGTATTAGTGCCTGCTCTCGACATTCCTCAATCAGATTGAGGTTGTCTAGTAAAGGTTTGATGTTGGCCTCATGATTTGAGGCGCACTAGGTTCACTACGATTGAGAATTTGGTAGGGACAACATCTTCCATCCCATAAGCTAAAGAGCAGGGAGTTTCCTCTGTAGCTCTCCTAGGGATGGTTGTGACATGCCTGAAAGAATTTGGGTAGGTTTTCAGACCATGACTTTTTCTTGGTACTTAAGCCTTTTTTATGAGGTTTGCTAAGATAGAATTATTAGCTGTCTCGTCCTTGCCATTCCTTGGGGGTACGGAAGCCTGGAAGTTATAAGACGTATGTTCCGCGTCTCGCAAAATTTTTTGAAGTCTTCGTCCTGTGACACCTTACTAATTTCTCTACTTCGATTTTTGTTACCTAGTGGAGAGCCTTGACTTCTATCCATTTAGTAAACTAGTCGGTTAGGAGTAGCAGGAAGAGCAATTTTTGTTGCTCTTTACCAGATTCGCCCAGCGGTCCAACGACGTCCACTGACCATCACATAAAGGGGGTATGGTGTAGATATCAAAGATAACTTTTCAGTCGGCTGATGAATTAAGGGCATGTGTCTTTGACACTTATCGCATTGAGTAGAGTATTTCTGCAAATGTGCGATTATGATTGACCAGAAATATCCTTGTTAGGATAGTGAGGGCTCGGGCTTCAAAACGGTTGCTACATGAGCCTTTGTGTACTTCTATCATCAGATTGAGGGCATCAGGGCTATGAACGCATTTCAGGAAAGACCATGATATGCCTCGTTTGTAAAGGTTGGAGTCAATTATATAATATATTGCGCTTAAGGCTTTGAAATTTGAGCCTCCTACTTAGGGGGACCATTCCCTCTCGAATATATTGAATAGTTGGCGATCTCCAGTTGCTTCTTCCAATGACTTAGTCACGGAAAGGTATTAGTGGTTTTTGTGTATCCTTAGCTACTGGCTCTGGGTTGCTTAAGGTATCAGACTCTACATGAGCTGGGATTGTGTCCCCCGAGGTATCATGAGGATCAGAGTCTAGGAGACTCTTGTGCTTATTTTCAGCTCAGGAGACTGAAGCGTTGCAGCTTCCCTTCTTATAAGCGTCAGATATTCAAGCGAGGACCTGAGGTTTGGTAGCGGTTCGAGGATGATATTCCATATCGTATTCGCTAAGTTTGATGTCTCATTTAGCGAGAGGTTCAGATTGACTAGGACTGTGGAGTACCATACAAAATGGCTGAGAAGTCAATACTATGATTGGGTGTGATTGAAAGTATGGACGAAGCGTTTAAGCCACGGTTACCACAACCAAGGCTACCTTCTCCATTGCTAGATACCTCATTTTTGCGTCCAAGATACTTTTTTGTATAAAATACATGTTTCTGCTTGTTTTGCTCTTTGCGTACTAGCACGCCGCTGACTGCGGCTGAGGAAATAACAATGTAAAGGTATCGTGGTTCTCCCTCTACTGGTTTGACTAGTAGCCTTTAGCTTTTTGAAAGAGTCATCGCACTTATCATCCTATAAGAACATTTTTATTGTTCTTTAGGAGTTTGTAAAATGGGAGACACTTGTTGGTAGACTTTGAAATGAATCGATTTAAGGCGACGATTCATCCGGTTAGTCTTTTTACCTCCCTGGTGGTTTTAGGTGATGACATCTCCAGGAAGGTAGTTATTTGTTTCGGGTTAGCTTCAATACCTCATTCAATCTCCAGGTAGCCTAAAAATTCCTTAGAAGCTACTCTGAACGAACTTGGTAGGATTAGGTTTCAATTCGTATTTGTTGAGGACATCGAAGCAATCTTTCAAATGAGCGATTCAATCTTCTCCATTTGCGGGTCTTACCAACATATTTTCGGTACATACCTCCATTGTCTTTCTAAGTTGTTGGGGGAACATTTTGTTCACGAGTCGTTGGTAGGTTGCCCTAACATTTTTCAGGCCGAAGGGCATGGCTATATGGCAATACAAGCATTGTTCAGTCATAGCCTCGACTAGGTTTTCAAACCATGACTTTTTCTTGGTACTTACGCCTTTTTTATGAGGTTTGCTAAGATAGACTTATTAGCTGTCTCGTCCTTGCCATTTCCTTGGGGGTACGGAAGCCTGGAAGTTATAAGACGTATGTTCCACGTCTCGCAAAATTTTTTGAAGTCTTCGTTCTGTGACACCTTACTAATTTCTCTACTTCGATTTTTGTTACCTAGTGGAGAGCCTTGACTTATATCCATTTAGTAAACTAGTCAGTTAGGAGTAGTAGGAAGCACAATTTTTGTTGCTCTTTACCTGATTCGCCCAGCGGTCCAACGACGTCCACCGACCATCATATAAAGGGGTATGGTGTAGATATCAAAGATAATTTTTCAGTCGGCTGATGAATTAGGGGCATGTGTCTTTGACACTTATCGCATTGAGTAGCGTATTTCTGCAAATGTGCGATTATGATTGGCCAGAAATATCCTTGTTAGTATAGCGAGGGCTCGGGCTTCAAAATGGTTGCTACATGAGCCTTTGTGTACTTCAATCATCAGATTGAGGGCATCAGGGCTATGAACGTATTTCAGGTAAGACCATGATATGCCTCGTTTGTAAAGGTTGGAGTCAATTATATAATATATTGCGCTTAAGGCTTTGAAATTTGAGCCTCCTACTTGGGGAGGACCATTCCCTCCCGAATATATTGTATAATTGGCGATCTCCAGTTGCTTCTTCCAATGACTTAGTCACGGAAAGGTATCAGTGGTTTTTGTGTATCCTTAGCTACTGGCTCAGGGTTGCTTAAGGTATCAGACTCTACATGAGCTGGGATTGTGTCCCCCGAGGTATCATGAGGATCAGAGTCTAGGAGACTCTCGTGCTTATTTTTCAGCTCAGGAGACTAAAGCATTGCAACTTCCCTTCTTATAAGCGTCAGATATTCAAGCGAGGACCTGAGGTTTGGTAGCGGTTTGGGGATGAATTTCCATATCGTATTCGCTAAGCTTGATGTCTCATTTAGCGAGAGGTTCAGATTGACTAGGATTATGGAGTACCATACAAAATGGCTGAGAAGTCAATACTATGAGTGGGTGTGATTGAAAGTATGAACGAAGCGTTCGAGCCACTGTTACCACAACCAAGGCTACCTTCTCCATTGCTAGATACCTCATTTTTGCATCCAAGAGACTTTCTTTGTATAAAATACATGTTTCTGCTTGTTTTGCTCTTTGCGTACTAGCACGCCGCTGACTGCGGCTGAGGAAACAACAATGTAAAGGTATCGTGGTTCTACCTCTACTGGTTTGACCAGTAGCCTTTAGCTGTTTGAAAGCGTCATCGCATTTATCATCCTATAAGAACATTTTTATTGTTCTTTAGGAGTTTGTAAAATGGGAGACACTTGTCGGTAGACCTTGAAATGAATCGGTTTAAGGCGACGATTCATCCGGTTAGTTTTTTTTACCTCCTTGGTTGTTTTAGGTGAAGACATCTTCAGGAAGGTAGTTATTTGTTTCGGGTTAACTTCAATACCTCATTCAATCTCCAGGTAGCCTAAAAATTCCTTAGAAGCTACTCTGAACGAACTTGGTAGGATTAGGTTTCATTTCGTATTTGTTGAGGACATCGAAGTAGTCTTTCAAATGAACGATGCGATCTTCTCCATTTGCGGGTCTTACCAACATATTTTTGGTACATACCTCCATAGTCTTTCTAAGTTGTTGGGGGAACATTTTGTTCACGAGTCGTTGGTAGATTGCCCCAACATTTTTCAGGCCGAAGGGCATGGCTATATGGCAATACAAGCATTGTTCTGCCACAGCCTCGACTAGGCGACTAGTGTGACGTGGCAGAAAGCTATCTTTGGGACATGCCTTTTTAAGGTAAGTGAAACGATACATATCCTCCACTTCCTGACTTTCTTTTTGATGACGATTGAGCTTTCAAGCCAGTCGGGATAATGGACCTCCCTAATCGAGCCAGATTTCATTAGCTAGTCAATTTCATCGTTGACTGTTTGGGCCTTTTTGTGGCTGAGCTTTTGACATTTCTGTCTGCTGATCTAGTAGTCATTTATTTCCATCTTTTTCTAGGTGTTGTAGAAAATGATATCAACGGAGCTTCTAGTATCAACCATCAGCTAAGTTAGCTTGTATCTTCTGACATCGAGCATGATGAAAGGGCATCATCATGCGGTTTGTTGAGGTTTGAGGTCTTGCTTTCTCTAAATTAGATTTTTGTGTTAGGTTCCTAAGGAGGGGGCTTTCTTTGAATGATTCGTTTAGCCTTCCTCATGTGACCATTAATTGAATTCACGAAGTCGCGATAGACATTTGATCCTACAAGGATAAAGTTCACCCTATGACTTCAAAGTCACGAACTCCAAGGTTTTTTAGAGTCATGAGATTCAGCCTTCGCAGGGTTCTGAGGCTTTTAATGGATTTTATCTAAAGCAGTAGTTTCCTCTTCCAAGGTGATGAATCGAGATGCCATATGGAGTGCATCATCAATCGTAGGAAGAGGATTGATCATTAGATCAGACCAAAACTCTGATTGGTACCAGAGACCTCTACAAAGAGTTTCGATGACTACATGGTCGTTACGGTTCGAGGGCTTGGTTCTCACCGCTCTAAATTTATTGATATAAACTCTTAGTTTGTCACCTACTCTTTGCCTCGAAGGCCTAGTTTTATGTGAGTCGAGTATTGTTTTTATAAAAGCAGTGTAGCTGATCGAGGCTATAAATCAATTTAGGTTCGAGTCCCGAGTACCATTCGAGGGTTGCGCCTATCAGGTTCTCAGTGAATGCTCGGGAGTAACCTGCTACACATTCCTCACGGGTTAAGTTAGCTTTGACGATGGCAAGCCTTAAGACTCTCATGTGAGCCTTAGGTTATGAGGTTCCTTCACATTCGGAAATGCATATCTTTCTCATACCTCTGATATATGAATTTCTGATTCGATCAGTGAACAGAGTTCCTCGAGTCTCCTCGATTATGTTTTCAATTTTGGGAGCTGAGCTCGTGGCTTCATGGACCTGAGCATTCATCTTCTAAAGTGCAGCGTTGGTTCTTTCCATGTACTTATGGATGGCCTCAAATTCCTCTAACTGGGGAGGAACTTAGTTATCGCGAGGCCCAAGGTTTGGTGGTTCCTGTAGGAACCGGGCTTGATCATTGAGTTTAGCTCTTTTGTGGTGTGGAGAGTGGGGTTCCTATCGGTAACTGGAGCCATTGCACTAGGTACCTGACGGGTGAAAGCGAGTCAGTCTGTCTAGATATCCTGAGTCTTACACAGGCTGTGTCTGTATCATGAGATTGGCAAATGGTACTTGAATCGTGGGGTTGGAAGCTAATGTCCCCCACTAACAGAGACCGAGGCTCCCTCACTAGGTCTTGAAACAGGTGGAGGAGGAAGGAGAACTAGGTACGTGTCAGGTATGATACTAGGTTTTGGTACGTATTGCATCAGATACCTATCAGATATCGTACCAGATTCCGGTCGTGTATCGTACCAGGCATCTGTCAAGTATCGTACCAGGTATTTGTCAGGTATCGTATCAGATGCATGTTAGGTATCATATCAGATACATGTCAGGTATTGTACCAGATTTTGGTCAGGTATCGCACCAGGTACTGCACCAGGTACCTGTCAGGTATCGTACCAGGTTCTGGTCAGGTATCGTACTAGGTTCTGGTTAGGCATCGTATCAGATACGTGTAAGGTATCGTACCAAGTTCCGGTCAAGTATTGTACCAGGTACCTGTCATGTAACGTACTAGGTTCCTGTCAGATAACGTAACAGATACCTGTTAAGAATCATACTAGGTTCCACTCAAGTATTGTACCAGGTACATGTTGGGTATCGTATCAGGTTCCGGTCAGGTAACATACTAGGTACCTGTTAGGTATCATACCAGGTTCTGGTCAGGTATCGTATCAAATACCTGTCAGGTATCGAACCTAATTTTGGTCAGGTATCATATTAGATACCTGTCAAGTATCGTATCAGATACCTATCAGGTATCGTATCAGATACATGTCAGGTGTCATATCAGATACCTGTCAGGTATTGTCCCATGTACCTGTGTAGGCGTGGTTCTAGTACTGGCCTTGTTGAATCCCATTACCTAGGAGGCTAGAGCGAAGAACTTGTAGGTTGCTCCTATAATAGGAGTCTCGAATGAAAGTCCCTGATATCTAGGTGTCGCGCTGACATGTGAGAATTTTAGGTGACCACGAGGAAAAGAGGGGTCAGTTATGATGTCACCGAAGGCGAAAACTAAGCCTAGGCGTTGGGAGGTCTTGTCAAGGGAACCAGGGACCTCGATACCTCCTCAATTTGATGGTCGCATTGTTCTTGTTGCGATGCAAGTTGGTGAAGCAACTACTCGTTGTCAAGAGTCCTATTTACTAGGAGCATCATCATTTTACAGATCTCAGAAAGCTGGGTTGAGACCTGATATGAGGTCGAAACCTAGAGTTGAGATCTCACAAGAACCTATTGCTTAGGCTCGTTCGGACAAGAGGTTGAGATCTCACAGGAGCTTCTCTCTCAGGTTCGCTAGGGATATGAGGCTGAGGTCTCAAAGGACCATCTCGCTTAGGTTCGCTTGGGACCTGAGACTAAGATCTCATAAGAGTGTGTCACTTAGGTTCACTGGAGACCTGAGGCTGGGATCTCATAATAGCCTCTCGGTTAGGCTCGCTGAGGCTAAGATCTTATTGGAGCCTCTCGTTCAGGTTTGCTATAGGACCTGAAGCAGAGATCTCATAGGAGCCTCTCATTTGGACTCGGTGGGGACCTGAGGCTGAGATCTTATAGAAGTCTCTCGTTTAGGTCCGCAAGGAGAATTGCACAAATCTGCAGGAATTTTGCACATTGAGGATTCTTCAGAAAAAATTATGAAACTTGATTCTATACAATTTTTGCACGAAATAGTTTTTTCATAAAACTTTCAGAAAACTGTGTACGCCAGGATTTTGCCCGAATTGTATTTTCTTCATAATCTCGAATTCACCCCGATTTTGCACGACCCAAAGTTGCGACAACATCTTCTGGGAAAACGAAGAGCATGCCTGGACTTTTAGGATTATGTTGAGTCTCTTCCGAATTCAAAACTCTTTCTAGGTTTCGATACGTGGCAGCTCAAGGATCGGAAGGTCTGAGCAGCCATTGTCGGTGAGCGTAGACTCGGAGTCAGAGACTCAAATTCAGGTCGATCCAAATTTCGATTGATGGGATCCATCTTCAGCTAACGGAGTAAGGGGTTCAATTGTCTCTTCCCCACAGACGCCGCCAAAATGTGGATACCAAAATCCACATCTATATTTTTAAATGGTTTTTATGTGGGCAAATCCCGTAAGAGCTTCAATGGATTGATCAAAAGATGTTGAATTGATATTCATAGAATATTATAAACTAATCAAACAATGGATTGACGTCATAGATGATATTGAATATGTTAATGAATACAGAAAGGATCTAATGATCACAAAAGAGAATGAATAAATATCTATTAGTTAAGATTTTTGTATGTTGTTGTCGTGGATGAATTGAGGAAAAAAGATCAAGAAGAAGTCCCTTTAGCTTCCTTCTTCTTTTCCTTAAATAATGGCTTATCCGAATTTCTCCATCAGCCGTATCCCCGAGATCCTCTCCTCAAATCTAGGACTTTACAACCGCTTCTTTGACTCGGTCTTGCTTCTTCAATAGAATCTCCTGAAAGGTGGGATTTGGGTCCAACACCCAAGACTGATTCTCTCACCGAAATCTCTCTTAGTGTTTTCCCCTTTCGGCAGCTTGTGTTCTCTCACCCGAAACCCCAAAGAGAAAGATTAAGAAAAGAATCAAAATCGTTTCAATAACTTGAAACTAATCCTTATTAAGCTCCTTCTCGACTCCAAGAATCTGTAGCAAACTCGTTTCTCACCGACTTTCTTTTTTTGTTTCAAAGCTTAAAGAAGATAAGCTTAGACGACGACGTTTTTCTCTTGTTTAATACTTAGATTGTACCAACATCTTAAACCGATCATAATCCTCCGTGTTCGATTTACTCTTAAATCTGAGAAAACCTCTGGATGAACCATTGTCTTCGACTAACTTAGGCAACGATATCTACCTTCGTCAAGACACACCCAAAACCATAGTGAACTCCATCTCGGTACCTTTCTCTGTTCAAGCTTCAGAAACACCCAACATGCTCAACAATGTTTTGAACCTGTGGACAGGCAGTATCTTAGTGAAAACAATGCTGCATTTTCACTTGTGTGTACCTTAGACAACTTGATTTTTCCATCAACCACTTTATCACAAATGAAATGCATCTTCAATGCCATATACTTCGTTCTCTCGTGGAATACGTTGTTCTTAGCCAAAGCAATCCCACTTTGCGAGTCACTGAAGATTTCAATGTTAGGGCTTGTGCCAATCATCCCATACATTAGACTTTCGACATCATTTCAGTAAGGCACATCTCTCATCAACTCTACTTCTTCTTTTAGCTCTTGTTCACTTGCTACCTTGAGCTTAAAATGAACTCCCAAAGGGGTGTTAACAGCCTTAGACTTCTCCATACCATAAATCTTTAAAACCTTTTCTACATAACTTTCTTGAGTTAATCTTAAAATGCCATTTTCTTTGTCCCTATATTTGCCTATACTGAGAATCTTCCTAGTAGCCCCGAGATCTTTGATTTCAAACCTTGAATTCAACTGTTTCTTAAGCTCTGCAATCAACCCCATGTCCTTACATGCAACCAACATATCATCAATGTATAATAGCAAGTAAATATATAGATACCATCAATGTGTCTGATTTAAACACAATGGTTTTGACTGCTCCAGTCGAAACCAACTTCTAGCGTGGAATCATATAATTTTCGATTCCATTGTCTCGAGCTCTATTTTAACCTGTAAACCGACTTCTTGAGCAAACACACGTGATCTTCTTTACCCTTTTCAACATATCCTTCATTTTGTGACATAAAGATTTCTTCATCTAGTTCACCGTGTAGAAAAGCCGTCTTCACATCCAATTTTCAAGTTCTAAGTCTTCTTGAACTACCATAGACATCAAGTATCATATCGACAAATATTTAACCACCGGAGAAAAGAATTATTTGTAGTTGATACCCTCTGTTTGTGCATAGCCTTTAGCTACTAACCTTGCTTTAAACCTTGGTTATTCAATCATGGGAATTCGTGGCTTCCTCTTGAATATCCACTTACACCTTGTGACCTTTCTGTTCATTGGTGTCTCTACCAGCATCCATGTGTAATTCCTTGACAAAGAATCAATTTCTTCATCTGTAGCCATTCCCCATTTATCTCCATTATTATCTCTCATTGCCAAATTATAGTCTCTTGGCTCTACCACATCACCATCTTCAGAGACACACAAAGCTAAGTAAGAGTAATCATGAAACCTTTAGATAACCTGATTTGTCAGCGTGTTTTGTCTCTTTCCAGATGGTAACTTTCAGGTGTTGTCGACTGTGTATCTATTTCGCTTGCCGAATCCTCATCATCTTCATAAGCCTCTGGTACACTCAACCCTGGATATGTTTGGGACACGCCTTGATCCTGTTCCTCTGCCCGACTAGCTCCACTTGAATCAATCTCTCCACCTTCTTCTGCACCAAGAAACAAATCCATAAATGTTGTATTCTTTTCCTCAGGTTTAGTATCCTAAACAACCACATCTTTGTACACCCTTGGTTCATCAAACTTCACATCTCTGCTTACTAGACATCCCTTGTCAACTAAAGACCACATCTCATATACCCTTTTACTCCCATTGGATACCCGATGAAGATTCCTCTTTTAGCTCGTGGTTTTAATTTGCCTTCATCCGAATGATAATAGTACAAACTTCCAAATTTCCTGAGGTGATCATACCTTGGAGTGACTTTGGTCCATAGATCTTTTGGAATCTGACCCTCTGTTGCTGTTGATGTTGTTCGATTTATCAAGTAAACAACCATATTAACCGCTTCAGCCCAAAATACCTTTGGTAAACCCAATTCATCTAATAGACGTCTCTCCCTCTTTACGATGGTTTGATTCATCCTTTACACCACACCATTTTGCTGTGGAGTGTATGGTATAGTCTTGTGTCTTGTTATACCATTCTCAGCACAAATCTTATCAAGGTCTCTGTTGCAAAATTCCAATCCATTGTCGGTTCTCAGCTTCTTGACTGTAAGACCAGACTGATTCTCGGTAACTACTTTCCAGTCAAAAAATTTTCAAATGCTTGATCTTTTGTTTTCTAGAAATGAAACCAAACCTTTCTTGAATGGTCCATCTATCAAACTCAGAAAATAATGACAACCCGAAAGTGAGCCTGGAACCCCTGGAGAGCCCCACAAATCTGCATGAATATTTTCAAGAAAACTTTGACTTATGTGCTTACCCATTGAAAAACTTAATTTGTGTGTTTTGCCTAAAACGCAGCTCTCACAGAATTGAAGTGAAGACAAATTTGCATTTGAAAATAGACCCTTCTTTACTGATGTCTCCATAGCTTTCTGACCCACACGACCGAGACGATTGTGCCACAGATTCTTATCATCCCTCATACTAGCTGCATTCACTTCCCCTATATAGCTTTTTCCTTGTAAGAAAGTAAAGCTTGCCGAATCTCTTTGCTTGTAACATTGTCCTTCTTCGTTCATTACTTTTAGAAAACTATTTTCAAAAGAGAAAGAGCATCCTTGACTTTCCAGCGTTCCCAAAGAGATGAGGTTTTGAGAAAATTGTGGTACATACTTAACATATTTCACTGATACTATGCTACCATTATTTATTTTACCCTCTCCTTTTACCGAAGGAACACTTTCATTTGCCATCCTTACCTAGCCAGCATCATATTCCTTTAGATCCTTAAACCAGTCTCTTCTAGAAGTCATATGAAACGTACATCCAGTGTCTAAAATCAAGATTTTGTTAAAGTCATATAGCTCGGCCACATTAGCCTCCATTACCGCCAAAAACTAAACGAATTCAATAACAGTAACTGTTGCTGCTTCACCGGATGTTTTACCACCTTGATTTTGTTGAGATCTCTTTGAGCAATTCCTTTTAAAGTGCCCTTCATCTCCACAAATCCAACAAGTTGACTTACTTCCTTTTCCCTTGTTCTTATTCTTAGTCTTTCCCTTAACCTTATTTTGATTCGAACCCTTAGTGAAAGATTTCTCTTTATTTCCTGTGTTAAAAAACAACCCTTCACCCTGAGTTTTATAGACCTTTCCGCTAGCTCCTAGATCCAACTGCTTTGATTTTACTGTGTTTAAAACTTCATCAAACGTCAAGGCCGATTTACATATCTCAGCGTGTCTCGTAGGTGATCAGAAGTAAGATGACAATATCCTCATCTGAAATTGACACCTTGACATTTTCTAAGTTTGTTATGATCCGCAAGAACTCATCAAAGTTATTCTCAATAGTCAAAGACTCATTCATCTTGAGTTCAAGGATTCTCAACATACCAGCCGCTATACTCTCTTTGATGATTTTTCAGAGAATCTGGTCTGTAACTCTCAATATTATTGTGCTACGAACCTCTCGGTGCTTCTCTGCCAGAGTCAGTTCAAAAACCTTTGAATCTTCTTTATCTTTCTAAATCAACTTTCCTTTAGTATCCTCTTCCTTCGTTGAATCACGTTCCATCGCTAACTCTTCCTCCTGTTTTCGTAACGCATCCATCAATCCAAGGATCTCCAAATGATCCAATTGCTTTTCTTTCTATAGTTAGTAGTCAATAGCTCCATTGAACTTCTCCATCTCGATTTGAACGGAAGACATCGTGATGAAATTATTTTTAATAGACGATACAATACCCCTGATGTGATCCCGTGATCGCACTCTAGAATACTCGGTTAAAGGATAAGCTCTGCTGCTTAAACTCTAGAAGAATTCGAACACAAAAGATGTGGAAGGTGATTGGTCACACAAGGATTTGCGGAATGATCCTTGATAT
>OVAN01004816.1:0-24891 GCA_900406275.1 Anastatica hierochuntica
AAAATTAGCTAACTTAATAATAATAATTATATTTAAAAATATGTTTTGAAAGTTAAATGTTAAATCAAAGGAAAATTTTTTTTTGTATTTTTTTACACTAAAAAAGTTGGTGTTCTTATTAAAATTTACTGGTTTGNAGTTGGTGTTCTTATTAAAATTTACTGGTTTGATTTTGGTTAAATCCAACCAAAACGATAAAATTCATATTTTTATAGTTTTGATGATAAAACGTGATCTATATTCATATTTATCATAGTTTTGATGGATTTTGGATGAAAAAGAGGAAATATACGTCAAATAAATTATGAAGATACAAGTGAAAGCAATTTACTTTGGAATTTTTTTTGACTTTTTTAAATGAATAAATTTGAATTTTGATAATAAATATAAGGTGTATATCCTAATGCTAATAAAAGTGATAACCGAACTATGAACTATGAATGATGGTATCGATCAATTTTTGTCGATGCATAAGGTTCATGCATATTGTTATTAATAGAGTTCACGTAAAATGTGTGTATATATATATATATAATTCTTTTTAAAAAACGGTTACGGTTACAATTTTGCGATTAATCTCACGGTTAACCGACGGTTTAAATACGGTTACGGTTAACGAACAATTACGGTTAAAAATTATGTTTAACCATAACTAATATATTTTTACGGTTGACGGTTATGGTTGTAACCGTTTCATACGGTTACGGTCTGGTTACGGTTTGAAAACGTAACGGTTACGGTCCAAAATACGGTTACGGTTAGGTTTTGGCCATGCCTATAATTATGACAAAAAAGAATTATGTATTACCACGAACATACCATTTCTAATAGTTTTAATAAAAAAGTTTCGAATTTAACTATTTAAATATGGATGAAAACTTAAATATCTATATTTATGAAATAAGAAAATATTTTTTTGTAAAACATTTAACATTACTAAACAAAGGAGTAATAAATTAAAATTCAGTTTCCTGTATAAAAAGACTAGAAAAAATTGAGCTCTAGTTATAAGCAATTGGTTAGTTAATACATGTGACATAGTTAAATGCATGTGTAGATATGTATATACATATATTTATATATATAGTTATTAGCCAATTATTATATGGCACATGTAATTTGAGCTTAGAGAGTTTAAAAATGGTGAAATTGGTTGATTATATGATTATTTAATGTTTTTACACCATCGATGATCGATTTCCGAAGATGCGATTTATTGTAGATTTATAAAAGCAAACTTATAAGGGAAATTTTAGTGTGATACAAGTAAAATCGTTCGTCTTGTTTTGTCTTGCTGATGTGATGCAAATAGAAAGAAAAAAATTAACGATGAAGAATTGTTTTAGTAGTGGTTTTTAAATTTTTTTAATAACAATATTAATAATTTATACGATAAAAGAATCAAAATTAAGGTAAAGAGTACATATCAATTAATTTTAAGTTAAAAATTTATTGAAATTAACATGTCAGTAAACTATACACTATATAGATTATTAGAAAAAACACTAGTGCTTGTAAATACATACATAATATAGATATATATAATTGTGCGTGTAAAGTGCAATTAGAAGATGGGTTGCCTTAAACATATGCTTGAATGTGCGTAGATGTATTATTCTGTTTTGTATAATGAATTGAAACCATATTATATTTTATTTTATTTGTTCGGCATATTTTATGTATTTAGCTCCATTAGTTTAATACATGTAGGTCAAAAACTCATTTAGAATTTATAATATAATCCAAATAGAACTATGCTTTTTGGGAGGATAATTTGGTAATGTCCTATCACAATAGAGAATTATAAGATGATGCAAGAAAATACTAAATTATGCTTTCATGTATAAATATATAATATAGTTTTTGTAAGAGTTGGGTTTTTAATAATGAGTTTATTTTATGTTTTCATGTATGAGCTGGATCCACCCATCTAGACCCATTTTTCCTCAATTATTATAACTTCCGTACCCTGAAATTTATAATAATATAACATCTACCCCACATAGTTTAATATCTACAAAAACAACCCATATTTTCAGCTATACGGTAGCAACATCATCATTTAAAGTTTCTCTTTTAGTATAGAGAATACAATTATCTTCAGTGCATAAACATGTTGTATTATCATCTAAAATAAAATAAATTTGTGATAATTTATTGTAGAGAAGAATAAAACATTTAGATAATTTTATCATTTCGATTTCCTTATATAACTTTGTAACTATTTAAGTTTAAGTTAAAAATTTATATTAGACGATATTTTTATTTTGGAATGTTTTTTTGTTTGTCAACAACACATTTATTAGAAAATGATTTCCGAATTAGTTGCCAAACTATGAAGAGAAATATTTACAAAAGTAAAAAAATCACGTGATAAAATACAAGCTACACAAACCAAAAAATTTGTTTGCGAATTTAGCGCAAGATAAACGACAAAAAAAAATCTAAAAACTATTTATATAATCTTTAAATTTTTTTGACTGATCATTCATCTGATTTATGGGTAATTGTGATGCATAATCGGTCTCAAATTCATAAGAGACGATCCTTTATCGTATAACAATTTCATCGTTCATAGCAGTGTTCGGTTTTGAATTTAAAATTACGTAATTTCAACGAGGTGAACATTTTCAAGAAAGGGATTTAAAATTAAAATTAATAAAGTATGGTCTATATTCCGAGAAGAGTGAAAAATAAAGGGCATATCTGCACAATACATAATATAAAACTTTTTCATTTTATTTTTTTTCTTCAGATTTAAATTTAAAATTATCATTACAGAACCTCTAAAAAGGAGAAAAAAAAAATCTGCAAAACAGAGAAATCGAGCTTGTAGCTAAAGACAAAAGCCAAGCCTTGTTCAACTTTCCACTGTCTTTTGATTCCGATTTACCGCAAAATCTCATCTTCTTGGTATCGAATTTTTCTTACCCAAATCCTTCGAATCAAAACCAATTTTCATCTTTTTGTATCTCTTCTTCGCTTATCGTTCACTTCCCGGACGAGAATATGATGAATCCGGTTCACGGAAGAGGACCCGACTCGGGTGGTGTTGTTGGGTCGGATCCTGATCCGTTTCCGGCGGGTCTTCGAGTTCTCGTCGTCGACGATGACCAAACTTGTCTCATGATCTTAGAGACGATGCTCAGGACTTGTCTCTACAGAGGTTTGATTTTCAATAAATCGTTTTAGTTACCATCTGAAAATTTTAAAATTTTATGCTTTAAGTTCTGTCTTAATGATTTATTGGTTCTTATGTTCAAATTTGTGAAATTTTTTGTGGATAATTATTGTTTTTAATACTGTGTTTGACTAGCTTTTCTCTGCTAAATATAGAAGGAAAAAAACTTTGAATTTGACTAGAAAATTTCACCTGTTGATCACTGTTAGATTCATATATATATATATATGTGTGTGTGTATTTATCATCTGATGTGATCTGGTGAAAGATTCTGATTTGGAGTCTAGATTCAAGAGATTCTTTCATTCTCAAGAAGAGTGTGATTGAAAGTTCTTACATTTTCATCTGGGTTTTTGTCAAAAGTTAGATCCTTTTGGTACTTGTTTTGATTGATTCTGGGTTTGATGTTTTGTTTGTTTGTTATAGTTCTTGAAATTTGTGTTTGATACTTACTTTTGACTAATAAGTAATCTGTTTTTACAGTAACGAAGTGTAATAGAGCAGAGATCGCATTGTCTCTGCTCCGGAAGAACAAGAACGGTTTTGATATTGTTATAAGCGATGTTCATATGCCAGACATGGATGGCTTCAAGCTCCTTGAACATGTTGGTCTAGAGATGGATTTACCTGTTATCAGTTACGTTTGTTTGTTCGTTCGTTCGTCTTGTTGTTTCGTTTTATTTACTCGTAGAGATCTGAAAGTCTTTTGAAAATCTTTTGTGTTTAGTGATGTCTGCGGATGATTCAAAGAGTGTTGTGTTGAAAGGAGTGACTCACGGTGCAGTTGATTACTTAATTAAACCGGTACGTATGGAGGCTTTGAAGAATATATGGCAGCATGTGGTGCGGAAGAAGCGGAACGAGTGGAATGTTTCTGAACATTCCGGAAGTATTGAAGAGACTGGGCAACAGCAGCAACAACAACAACAGAGGGAAGATGCTGACAATAACTCGTCTTCAGTTAACGAAGGGAATTGGAGGAGCTCGAGGAAACGGAAGGAAGAGGAAGTTGATGAACAAGGGGATGATAAAGAGGATACATCGAGTTTGAAGAAGCCACGCGTGGTTTGGTCGGTTGATTTGCATCAGCAGTTTGTCGCTGCTGTGAATCAGCTCGGCGTCGACAGTAAGAAATAAAACTTCTTTGTTTCTGCTTTTCGGTTTTCGAGTGAGAATTATGTTGTTTAATCCTTTACCTTCTTCGGTATTTGTAGAAGCGGTTCCTAAGAAGATCTTGGAGATGATGAATGTACCCGGGCTAACAAGAGAAAATGTAGCCAGTCACCTTCAGGTAGATGTGCGAACTCATAGTATTACATTTTCCGTTTTTAAATGTGTTCTAACGCCTAAGATTTGGCGGCATTGTGGAATTTCAGAAGTATCGGATATATCTAAGACGGCTTGGTGGAGTATCGCAGCACCAGGGAAATATGAACCATTCGTTTATGACTGGTCAAGATCCGGATCTTGGTCATCTTTCTACGTTGAATGGATTTGATCTTCAAGCTCTAGCTGTTGCAGGCCAGCTCCCTGCTCAGAGCCTTGCGCAGCTTCAAGTAGCCGGTCTTGGTCGACCTTCACTCAGTAAACCAGGGATGTCGGTTTCTCCCCTTGTAGATCAAAGAAGCATCTTCAGCTTTGATAACCCGAAGATAAGATTCGGAGATGAACACGGGCAGACTATGAATAGTGGTAATAAGCAAATGAATTTGCTTCATGGTGTCCCAATGGGTATGGAACCGAAACAATTTGCAGGCGGTCACATGCGCATGCAGCAACAACTCAGTGGTGCACGAGCAGGACAGAATGTTCAGAGCAGCAGAATTCTGATGCCTGCAGCAGATCAGCCACCCCGAGGAGGGCCATCAGTTCTATCGTCTCTCGGGCAACAGCCGATGTTGTCAAGCAGCGTTTCAAGGAGAAGCAATCTCACTGATGCGGTGGCTATTAGAAACAATATCCCGGAGACCAGCAGCAGGGTTTTACCAGCTACCCACTCAGTCTTCAATAACTTCCCGTCGGCACTGCCGCGAAACAGCTTCCCCTTGGCAAGTGCCCCTGGGATATCAATTCCAGTATCGGTTTCTTACCAAGAAGAGGTTAACAGCTGCAATGCGGAAGTCAGTTCATCAGCTGCTACCGCAGCTACTGCAGGGTTTGGTAACCCGAGCTATGACATATTCAACGATTTTCCCCAACCGCACAACGACAACAACAACAAACTGAACGATTGGGATATACAGAATATTGGATTGGTCTTCAATTCCCATCAAGACGCAGCAGCAGCATCCGCCGCCTTTTCCAGTTCGGAAGCATACTCCATGTCTTCCACGCAGAGAAAAAGGCGGGAACCAGATACAACAGACGCAGCTGAGTTTGGACAGAACCAGCAGGAGCAACAGCAACCACCAAGGCGGAGTGTAAATCACATGAACCAGATTTACATGGACGGTGGTTCAATTAGGGTGAAGTCAGAGAGAGTTGCGGAGACGGTGACTTGTCCTCCAGCACCGACACTATTTCACGAGCAATATAACCAAGAAGATCTCATGAGCGCACTTCTCAAACAGGTTCCATGAGATGTTATGGTCTTAGTTAGTCATTATATTATAAACAAGGCCATAAGCTTGGCGACTTACTTCATTTCTCGTGTATCGAAATGCAGGAAGGGATTCCATCGGTAGATAGCGAGTTCGATTTTGATGGATACTCTATCGATAACATTCCGGTCTAACCTCAGAAACTACTCAAGAGTAAGACTGCAAGATTCTATTCTTTGTTGTGGTTTTTCTTCCTCTCTCAAGGTAGAAAAACTCTACAAATGCCAATAATTATCGTTTCTTTTTCATGTCGAGATGCTAGGAGTAATGTGAATTATTATAAAGCCTGTGACATTTAGTTGTTCTTGAACTTCTAATTTGCTAAAATTAGCAATGTTTTGCTTCTTTTTTTTTTTTGAATCTTAGGAACACTTTGTGTAAATATACATTGTTGCTTCATAATAATAAAGATATTGTATTGCTATTGCATGTAAGAGTTTGTTTTTTTTTGTAATTTGTGAACTTTTAATGGATTGCGATTTGGAGGATTATGAACAAATCAATGACAGACCAAGAAAGAGTAAAGAAAATAGTAATATTACAATACTGATTTGTGATTACTAAAACTCTAATCAGAAACAATACAAGAATGGTAACATATCTTCATAGCACATATATAAGAGCTTCTCTCAACGCTTCATCGCATGTTCGAAAGGAATCGATTGATTCTCCAGCCGGGAACTCAACTGATCGATTTTCGGGTAAGCCGGGAAAGAATTAAGAAACTGTATCGCCACCCCTCAGGTGAGGTTTCAGTGCAGCTACACTCGCAGTATCAAGAGTGCCAAAACTACTGGTAATGCCAGGAGGAAAGCGGAGATGTGTTTTTCGTGGTGGCTGTTGCTCATTGGAAGTGTGGATGGGAGAGAGCACTCCTCACCGTTGAAGAACACTTTGCTCGGGAAACCATCTCCGCCAGGGACATTTATCCCGGGAGTCAGTTTCTTGGTGAAGGAAATAACAGACTGTTGTTTCCCCGGAATCCGAGGTTTCTTCAACGGATTGTCCCCATCTCTTTCTGCAACGAGATAGTTCAATCCGGGAAGGCCTTCCATGAAAATAGTGTTGTTCTCCCCGTTGATACCTAATGTAGTTGCGTTGAATGAGTAGGCTTTCTCAAAACCTGGCGCGGCATTTTTCATCTGAATCGCAGTAAACCAATCTGCAAAGTCTGTTTCGCCCCAGTTGAAGACTGTGACCCGGGCTGTCCATCCGCCTCGATAGTCTGTCGCCAAATGCCAATTGATGCTAACTCCGCAGTTATCCCCACAAGGCATTGGGTTTGGCACGGGCCGATGTTTTAGATAAGACCACGCAACAGTGAGCTGAGTTCGGTTTTCAAATGGAACCAGAAGAGCTTGCTGTGGTACAAGAAGAGCTGGGGTTGTTGTGCTGCAAGTGCGAGCCGCTCTGTTGCTGGAACACCCGCAAGCGCAAGTCTTACATGGGACTATTGAATCGTTGAAGTAGGCAGAGAATGATACACAGCATCTAGGACTCGCATCTTTTGGTTGGGTGATGTTGCAGACCACCTGCCAACTCGCAAAAGCCGTCCGGTTTGAGGGTAATCCACTGGGATCGATGAATTGGCTCGGGCTCACTCGAACGGGAGGGCCACACTTGTAATCTGGGTTAAGTGTACCGTTGATCCGCCAGTTCTGAGGTGGTGAAAGAGCGGAGATGTTAAGATCCGGAGGCATTTTGTAAACCTGCATCTGGAAAGCTGAGCTTGACTTGCTAGGATCCATTGACCGTGGTAGAATCGTCCCGTTCCTGCAGCAAAATGGGATAAGTCCGAACGTAGAATCATTATATTTCGTGGGAGGGAGATCTATGATGGTTGGTCGTCTTGCACAGCTGAACACGTTGGAAAAGTCAAGATCTTGATAGTACTTTGCCTGTGGGCCATCAATACAATCCGATGAATCAACAATACTCGGGTAAGCCCCTTTCATGGTGTAGATAAACTCGTCTCGCATCCAGTCAAAACTAAGTTTCCAGTTATCAAGCCGGCCAAGCGGGTTATGGTTCTCCATTGTGACTTGTGCCATATAATTCGATGAATATGATCTGACAACATCGTACATGATAGTGAGGTCTCCATCTTGCCGGGGAAGGAACTCATTATCAATTATTTCTGTGTTATTATAGTCTGGATCCGGCATGCAACATACTTGCAGAACATTTTTACCTGGAAAAACAGATAGAAACACGGAAAGTTCAAGTAAACCACAAAGAAAGCAATCCTAAAAAAAACACAACCATGATAACATCTCGTCGATCTGCGCAAGCAAATACGGACATAGGCTTGTACTAACCATCAAAATTAGCAACAACTTGCGCATCACAACACGATAGATTCCTTAAATCAAACAGAAAGACGAAACTCTCCGATGTCAAGACATTTCTTTTAACAATGGATTCATGTTCTGAAATGTGCTTGAAGTGAATCTAATTATAGAATAGCTATTTCTGTCACTTCAGATTCAAGCTGCATAAAATCTTAAAGCTCATACGACTGATCAGCTACTCCTGAATCATAGTCAATAACAAAGAATCCAATCTGTTGCTAAGAATCCAATATAGATTCCCCTACTTGACTAATTCAAACATTAGGTGTAAAAGCAAGCTAAACAAACACAAGACTTTTTCCACTAGTAACTACATGGGATCTAATCTAAACAATGCTGATTCTTGCTGGAGTTTGACTCTCTCTCTCTAGTAATCTAAGCATTGTATTGATTCTTACTTGATCATAGGATCTACACTTAGATACTTCATCCTTAACATAGCAAACGAAGATCCGAGACGCAAATCAAGAAACTAAAAGCTCGAGAGATCGAATCTTAGATACTAAGAGTGATGGCAATGAGAACATTTCTTAAACCTTTTTGGGTGGCTTTAGGACATTTCCATCCATCAGTAGCGAGAGTGATGTTCTTCGGAAGCGGAACATTCGGCGGCGCAACTCCGAATTGAGTTCCGACGAGCTCAACAACCGCTTGCATCTGAGTAACATCACCGGCCGTTTGAATAGCCGACTTCAAATCCGACGAGGGATAACCGGCGAATACGGTGCCGTTTTCGACACTCACTGGGAGGCTCGATCCGTCTGAGAGTACGGCGTTGGAAGCGGAGACGAGGATCTCACGGTGGGCGAATTTAACGAAGACACGCCACGATTTGAGCTCGTCTCGGCCGTTGTTGAGCACCGTAATCACGGATTCGAACCTGTACGGCTGATTGGTGGAGTCGTTAGGCGGGATCTTAGATCCCTTTGTGTAAGTGTAGGAAACGAAGACGCCGTTGCATAGATCCGAAGCAGAAGGCGGAGACGGCGAGGGATTAGTAATATCGGCGTCGGTTTGAGACGTCGTGTGTGGAATCGTCGCGGCGAGAAGCGAGAGTAAAAGCAAAGGAGGAATGAAGTTTGGAGCTAAATCCATTGAAACCTAAATCTGTTAGTCACAGTAGTAGGAGGAAGCTGTTTGAATTTTTGAAAATTTTGAAATTTGAGAGGAAGAGAGAAATGTGGAAGCTTTTGAAAAATGGAGATGATGAATCAAACATAAAAGCAACCGCGTTAGTAGTGAGCTGTAATGAAAAGGTGTGGAATGTGCCGAGCTTATTTCAATTTCAAAATTCTCTTGGAGTCGATATGTTATGTTTGCTTTTCTGACTCGGCTTCTTTTTAATTTATTGGAAAATCTATGAAACTTTACAAAGACTCTTAAAGCATCTGCAATTTCACTATATTTTTGGAACAAAAATGGATTTACTCATAGAGTAATCAATTTTTTTTGTTCAGTCACTCTATTTTTCACTCTAAAATAAAATATTATTGAAATAAAATATAATTCTATTATAGAGTTTCTATATTTCGAAGAAAAAAATGAACAATTGGAAATGGTATTACATACTTACAATTTTTTCCATTTATCACATTGCGTGAGTACATAAAATACTCCAAAAAATAAAACCACTAAAACTATTTTCGGATGACAAACAAACGAAATAAAAAAGATTTGAAAACAACAAAATGTAAGTCTAGATCTTAAATATTATAACAAAACAAGGAGAAGTGAGACAAATCATGTCTTAATTATACAAGTATGTTGGATTTATACATAAAATATATCGTTGTGCTAAAACATATTCGATATAATGAAAGAAAATAATTTTCATATTCAAACGATTGTTTTTCTAAAAATTCGTACTTAAACCGTAACGGAATTAACTAACCGCAAATTCACTGACATGACTGCTATAGACTAACCATTCTCGTTTTGAAATGTGTTTGGACATATCTGATATAATAGAAAATCAAATTTCATGCATGAACCATTGATTTTGCACCAATTTAACCATAGCATAATTAATATCTGTTAAATTTGTTTGCATGGTCACTAAATCATAACATTCGTTAAGGTTTTGTTTTGTTTTTCTGAGTTTTCAAATTTTTGGTTTAGGGTTTTTAGCCATATTCAGATTGGACTATTAATTTTGGTTACTTCAGGTATATTTTCATCAAAGAATTTTTAGTTTTAATTCAATTTGATCATTTTGTATCCAAAATGCTCAGAAATATTCAAAATATCATAATTTTTTATTCGAAAACATAAATAGCCGAATAGAACTTAGAATATGACACGAAAAACTCGAAAACTCAACCGACCAATCTGATCACTCAGGCCTTTGTGGGAGCCAATATCACCAGAAGTCGATGGATAATTAATCATGTTACGGTTCATGTACAAATTGACATAAAATCAATACTTCAAACATGAAATTTGATTTTTTTATTGTCTCGATATGGTTTAGTACAATCATAACACGTCAAAACGACAATGGTTCATCAAGGTGGTCATGTCAGTAAAATTTGATGGATAGCTAACTTCGTACGATCCATGCAATGAATTTGCAAGAAAAACTATATTTTTGTATAAAATTTGAATCTATAATTAGCTCATGTATGTTTCCCTACAATGATATATGTCAAGTATAAATCTTACATATTTGTATAGTTGAGACATGATTTGATCGGTTTCTCCCAAAAAGAGTAAAAAATGGAGGTGCTAAAGGTAAAATGAACACTAACGGACCGAATTTATTTGGGTTAAAAGAATTTTTTGGACAGTCGAAAGATAAATACTTTTTTTTATTAACATCATTATATTGCTCTTTTGACGAACAACCATGAGCTATTGATCCTTATTATATTGGTTCACAAATAAAGAGTCCCCAAGAACAGTAGAGGGTAACCATTCCAAGAAGAAAAAAAGATACCGATCCTGACATTTGACTTCCAAAAACAAGATGTCACTTGAACCGAATGTAACATGCAAAAGCACATAAAATGTTATTAACAACCACAATCTACTAATCATCAAATACTTCGATTTAACATTAATGTCTTTCTCAGAACCGATACCATACCTTAAAATGTCTAACGTCACCAAGAAGAGATGCTGACGATCTGCTCCCGAAATATTACCTCACTTCGAGAAAATCCCCTTCGGCAAAAGCCATCGATTAATGAAAATCAAGATTTGAATCTTACAAGCGAAAACGGGGAAAACAAGGAATAGACGAAGGACAACGAAGGACAACCCTCTCGCGACAACTTCGACCATATTAGCCTTTAGTTCCATATATGTTCATCGCAACCACGACATAGAGAAGGGTTAAAACGTCGTCATTGTGTTTGTTTTCATGTGATCGCTTCGGGCTACTGGTTTTATTGTTCGGTCGACAAAACATGTGATGCATACACAACTAAATGATTCGGCCAACATAAATAAGACGGTGCTTATAGAGAACTTAAAATAAAACAAATCATACATAGATAGAATAGTCCACTCTCCAAATAATTTGTTTGTTCTTTGGTTGTCACACAAATCATCTGACTAGTCATTAAGGTAAAAAGAAAATAAATAAATGGTGTGACCTTATCTTCAGTGGCAACTCGTACAACTTGCTTACTTATTGCTATATATAAATACACGTTAACATAATTGCTATATTTATTATTTTAGATATATAAGAATAGTGGCTAAAGCGCTCATCTCATCTTTCTCTGGTCGAGTATTCGAATCTCCGGACACGCGATGTGCACGTTTGGCCCCGTGTGAAAGGTTATGGGCTACCGGATCGATCCGTTGTGATTCGGATCCCTCGTATGTGAGGGGTAAAATTCCCGGTAGTAGGGTAGGGCCACCAGACCGGCCCGTTGTGACCCGATTTGCCGACAAAAAAAATACATAAATTTCTTTTGTGATAATTAAGAGGTTTAATCTTTTTAAGACGAATGAAACAGACGAATCTCCGATTTTTTTAACGGGTTTAAAGCGTAGTATCATTTTCGATTGACCACGTCGGAATGAAGATTTTTTACTATATTTAGGAAAAATTCAACAAAGTAGTTAGATATTAGATAGAGAGTATATATATATATTTTTTTTTTGTAGGGGATTACTACTGTCCAAAATTAATTTAAAGTAACGATGATAAGATTTGCGGATAAGGTCAATTGTAGTTATAAGTCCAAATCAGCAAATCGTATACTTTTTTTTTAGATTGTTTTCCACAAGAAAACATATTACTTTCTTTGACAAAAAAAAAACATATTACTTTCAATTATTTGTGCAGTTCAACTTTTGAATATTGCTAATTTGGTAGATATATCTATCGAATATTTGGAATTATATCTATTTATGCATGTATAAAACCATACACGCAATATTTATTTTGCTTTTTTCTTGAATTGCGAGAACGTCTATAAGTAACGTTCCCATCGAAAAAACTTGAATACTCGGTGTAGAAAATAAATAAATATTGTAATATCTTTTTTATAGTCTCAATTATTATTAATACTAATACTATTAAAAGTCAATTTTTCATCGGGCAAATATTTTCGTTATTTCTACTGCATCATATCATCAACGCAAACGAAACAAACGATTTTCGTTTGCACCATGTTGAAGATTTTCCATAAGCCTTACTCTATTAATTTTGTAATTAAATTGTGCATCTTCAGAGAATCGATACTTTACATACTGGTATGGAAACATTAGTTAGCGTTTGATCAACCACCGAACCAACATGACTTGCACATATTATAATGATTATAGGTGGGTACGGATCAGATATCCTTGATTTTTGGAATATCCGCTACCCGATCCAACTCTTACGGGTAGCACAATTTTAGTACTCGTACTCGACACAGAAAATACCCAGAAAAACGGGCATTCTCTAGAAATATGAATACCCGACTTGTTACCCGGAAAAACATGTACACGAAAGAACGAAAACTTTTAAAATTCAAATATTTATATTTTAATTCATATTTTAACATTTAAGTACTTATATAATCATATTTTTTCCTCCAAATATTCGACCAAGAACAAAAATATCAAAACGAAAATTAAAATCTTCTAAGTTATAAAGTTATATTTAAATACAACATATATTTGAAACATGTCTTATGTATATAACAAAATATTATTCTTCTAAAATAATATTTTATATATAATTATGGATAATTATTATGGTAGATAATTATATAATATACAAGTAATTAAAAACGGGTATTTACAGATCGGGTACGAGGACGAATAGTTAAAAATAAATTGATACCCGATACTCGACCCTTACCGGCGGATAATAAAAATATGATAGCCTTTTCCTGATCCGAAAACCACGGCTACGTTGGGTACGGGACGGATCACGGGTCGGAGACGCCCTAATAATGATATTAAAATGATATTAAGAATGAAAATTAATTAATTTGGTTAAGTTTAGATTGATATGATGAGCCACATGACAAAATTGCAAAGTTCCTCATTATAACTGGAGATTTAGCTTCGTCTTCTTCCTCTTCGCATCGCAACAATCTAATCGTCCTCTCGGAGATTGCCGAAGATACACTATTTTTCCGTCGAAGAAGATGAGGATCGACGAAAACGAAGGCGTCTCTGCTTCCAGCAAGCACTTAGTCTTCGCTTACTACGTCACTGGACATGGCTTCGGTCACGCCACTCGCGTTGTCGAGGTTCCTTTTTCCTTCTCACTCTCTGATTCACTCTCATCGTTTTGTTTTTCCTCTTCCAATGTTTGTTCGTTCGTTCGATCGATCTTTCGCTTGTGGTTAATTTTGTGGCATTTCATTGTGTTTCAGGTTGTCCGTCACCTGATCGCGGCGGGGCACGATGTTCATGTCGTCACCGGCGCTCCTGATTTCGTCTTCACATCTGAAATTCAGTCCCCGAGGCTCTTTATTCGAAAGGTTTGTTACATTCTGGCGATGATTATACCTGCTTGATCTTTCGAATTTCGATCGTTACTCGTGATAAGTATATATGAAATTCTTCGGTGTTGTTTATGGAAATGTTAGGTTCTTTTGGATTGTGGAGCTGTGCAAGCTGATGCATTGACTGTTGATCGTCTTGCCTCGTTAGAAAAGGTTTTTATCGATTTTAAATCACTTCTATGATTCTTGTCAATGTTGATCTTCAATTGCATGTTCTTGGTGTGCTTAGTATGTCGAAACAGCGGTGGTTCCTCGAGCTGCAATTTTGGAGACAGAAGTTGAATGGCTTCATTCTGTTAAAGCCGACTTCGTGGTAATTTATTTGTTCATACAATCTCAGCAGCTTTATCTGACCCACCACTATTTGCTGTTTCTTTCTGCGTAAACGCTTATGGAATGGCTTTTGCTTTGCACTCTACCATTTTCTTACCAAGAGAATTGTTTTCATTTGTTAAAAACAGGTATCTGATGTTGTCCCTGTCGCTTGCCGTGCAGCGGCTGATGCTGGAATACGTTCTGTCTGTGTCACTAATTTCAGGTGACGTTTTTGATGTCATTCTATACCATTTTCGTGTGTCTTGTTTGGTCTGATGTCTTCTCCTGTTTGTCCTTGTTCACAGCCTGTTCTGTGACCTTTTGAGACTTTCATATCTCCAGTTTTTGCTATAAGCTTTCACCTCCACCACTTTTAGAGGGAGAAATGTTGAATTTATTTTACTTTTGTTTCTTTATGCTACATTTAGTTGGGATTTTATTTATGCTGAGTACGTGATGGCTGCTGGATATCACCATCGCTCCATTGTTTGGCAGGTAAAATTCTTTCTAGAAGCTGTGCATACTATCATTTAGGCTAGTAGGAGGTGAACAATACTCAATTTTTTTTTGGCACGTAAGTTGTAGTTAATACTTTTTCTCCCTGAAATAGATAGCTGAAGATTATTCTCACTGCGAGTTCCTAATTCGCCTCCCAGGATATTGTCCAAGTATGCACCATTTCTGATCACCATTTGTGTTTTTAAATATTTTCTTCCATCTCTTCCAAGTGTATTCCGCATTACTGCCTTAACTTATTTCCTTGTTATCTCGTAGTGCCTGCTTTTCGCGATGTCATAGATGTACCATTGGTTGTCAGGAGACTTCATAAATCCCGCAAGGAGGTCTGTCAACATTTCATTGATCTTATCTTCAGTTGCGAAAATAATCCAAATGACACGTTGCCCCTTTTGATCAGGTGAGGAAAGAACTTGGGATTGGTGAAGATGTGAATGTTGTTATCCTCAATTTTGGTGGACAGGTGTGTCTGTTTGTTCTTCCATTTGATGGTTTCATGATTTCTTCCCCTATAAAGTAATGCTCTGATTTTATGGTTAATGTGTATTTACATTGTGGTTGATCATGCATAATATATCTTATAAACAAGCTCATTATTCGGCACGCTTACTCTTTATTTTGGAGTTTGGACTACTCAATAGACCCAATTCTAATTTGCAGCTATGTTGTCCTTTTCTCATCTGCAGCCCTCAGGGTGGAATTTGAAGGAAGAATCACTACCGACTGGCTGGCTATGTCTGGTATCTCTTAACATTTACCCTGAGTCTGTTTATGCATAGTTATTTCAAGTTACGGATTCTTTGCTGTTGATTAAACTTTTCAACTTTTTAATCAGGTTTGTGGCGCATCGGAGACCCAGGAGCTTCCACCAAACTTTGTAAAGCTGCCTAAGGATGCTTATACGCCTGATATCATAGCTGCTTCTGACTGTATGCTTGGTCAGTATGTTATCTGATTAAGAAAAAATCAATACAATTTGACGGCTGCTGGCGTTTCTGTAATACTAGTTTCCATGGTTTCAGGGAAAATTGGTTATGGCACTGTCAGTGAAGCCCTGTCGTTCAAGGTGCCGTTTGTCTTTGTACGTAGAGATTATTTCAATGAAGAACCTTTTCTGAGGAATATGCTCGAGGTTCAACCTATATTACTCCTTTTATTTTGATTTTCTTATGCTTAGTTACCTCACTTCTTTCTCTTAAAAAATTTGAATTGAATGTTCACATCTCCTGGTCAAATTTTTTGGGCAGTTTTATCAATGTGGTGTTGAGATGATCAGGAGGGACCTATTAATGGGCCAATGGAAGCCATATCTTGAACGTGCAGTTAGCTTGAAACCTTGCTACGAGGGTGGCATCAATGGTGGTGAGGTAGATGCTCCATCTTTTTTTCATTCATCTCTTAAGTTGTAAGATTCTGAGAAAGTATCTAGTCCTTCCCTTAAATTCATGTGTCCTGTAAACTAACCTCTATTTTTGCTTACCGTTGCAATGATAGATTGCTGCTCACATCCTACAGGAGACAGCCATTGGAAGACATTGTGCATCTGATAAGGTAAATTTCACTTCTAAATAGTAAAACCATATTGTTTAATGTAAACCGTCGATATATTACCTCCATAATACTGTGTCATAAAAAGTATCTTGTGGGTGGGAAGTGAAAACCTTTGATATCATATCAGCAGAATCATACTTCAAGGAAATTTATGTTGAGGTTTCCAATTGGGTCTTGTGTGCGTTACAGTTAAGTGGTGCAAGAAGACTACGTGATGCGATAATCCTGGGATATCAGCTACAGAGGGTCCCTGGAAGAGATATTGCTATTCCTGAGTGGTATTCAAGGGCTGAAAATGAACTAGGTCAATCTGCTGGATCATCACCTACAGCTCAAGCAACCGAGAACAGTTCATTGGTGGAGTCAGTATCGTTTTTGTCTGGCTATTATCTATTTTTTAAAAATTCTTTTCCTAATCCCTTACTTATCTTGCAGGTGCACGGATGATTTTGATATCCTTCAAGGTGATGTTCAAGGTCTTCCAGATACATGGACATTTCTTAGGAGTTTAGCCAAGCTAGATTTTGTTCATGATTCTGAAAAGAGTATGGAGAAGAAAACCATGCGTGAGCGAAAAGCTGCTGGGGGGCTCTTCAATTGGGAGGTAGTATATTTTTCTTATCGACCCTTATTGTTGCTCCAGTAAAAACTCTACTAAGAGGAAATCGAAAAAAATCAACAGCCTCAGTTTGTGCCTTATGCTTTAATTAACTTGAAATTTCTCCAAAAGAATGATTTTATTATGAGTTTTCTGGAAGTCGCAGGTTAGATGGTGTCATAATTATTTCAATTGCTATCAGGTTACTTTGCCTCTTATAATTCTGAGTTAAGTGGTTATTATTTGAGAAACTTTTTTGTTTTTGCAGGAAGAAATCTTTGTTGCGAGAGCACCTGGAAGGTTAGATGTGATGGGTGGAATTGCTGACTATTCAGGAAGCCTTGTCTTGCAGGTCAAAATTCTATAGTATTTGTTCTGTGGGCCACCTGTGTGTGATTTCCTATTTTGTGTTTGGTGTCTACTGCCAAAGGGGAAAAAATTGCAGTAGTTCAAGTATTCAACTTATTAAGCATTAACCAGAGTCTCTTTCACACAATAAACAGTTTTTTTTCAATTAGGTAGTAGTTGTAAAATTGTAATATCCTCCTTGCCAGAATATCCTCTATTTTGATTGATCAGGACAGTTTCCTTATCTATATTTGCACAATTTCAGATGCCAATAAGGGAAGCGTGCCATGTAGCTGTGCAAAGAAACCATCCTGGAAAACATAGACTATGGAAACATGCTCAAGCCCGGCAGCAAGCTAAGGGACAAGGACCAACGCCAGTTCTACAAATTGTAAGAAAGAGTACTTCCACGACATCTTATGTGGACATTATGGGCTTCTACAATAAAAGAGAATCGTCTCGGCTCAAGACTTTTTTTTTGTAGCCCTGCTGAGTCTTCCTTGAATCTGTGTGCTGTAGGTCTCGTATGGATCAGAGATCAGCAATCGTGCCCCCACTTTTGACATGGATTTGTCTGATTTTATGGATGGAGATGAACCAATTTCTTATGAAAAAGCAAGGAAGTTCTTTGCTCAGGATCCAGCACAGAAGTGAGTCTTTCCTCTTTTGTTTGAACTACTCCTATAATTTTCCTTTGTTAACAATGTAATAATATCTTCCAGGTGGGCAGCATATATTGCTGGGACAATCTTGGTATTGATGACAGAACTTGGTGTGCGTTTTGAGGATAGCATCAGTTTGCTGGTGCGGTTTTTTTCATCCTTTTGTTTAAGTTTATACACTCTGCTGCAGAATCCCTCATGATTCATCTTTGTTTCTTTGCCATTTTTAATCTGCGAGTACTATATGTTCCTAATTTCTTTTTTGGCACATGCACGTGTGTTAGTTAACATGCTCTAGAAATGAAGTTATCTAAACAGTACGTAAAGGAATGATTTCAAGATTCAGAAATGCAATTGTAGGATAGGGAGTTAGAAGTCTTGGGGCTTCAATCCCTTTAGAGGGGCGTATGTATGACGCCTCTCAGTTATCATTCTTGCAAACTGTGATCTTTCTGTCACTGGTCCTATTTGAGTTTCTCTGACTAAAAATCTCTGAGCTGCGGCCATCATTCAGTTGTTTATGTTATGCATAAAAAATGAATAGTTCGCTGATTATTTGCTTTCTTAGGTTTCTTCTGCTGTGCCTGAAGGTAAAGGTGTATCTTCATCTGCTGCTGTGGAGGTAGCTAGCATGTCCGCAATAGCTGCTTCCCATGGTAATTTACTCTTAATATATTGTCATAAATTACAGCTATATGATCGCCAACAGTCATGATAAAACAGACCTATTCTTGATAGCTGAGTACAGCATATAGAAACACAGAAATTTTGTTTCATGCGTCTAAGTTTTGTGCATATCATCTACTGATTATATATTTATGCAGGACTGAGTATCAGCCCCCGTGATCTTGCTATACTCTGCCAAAAGGTTTCATGCTGAGCATTGTACTCGCTCTTTTTCTTGACTTTGTGCAATTTTTTGGTTTTCTAATTCTCTTCTGTTGCCGGGTAGGTGGAGAATCACATTGTTGGAGCTCCATGTGGTGTTATGGATCAGATGACTTCGTCTTGTGGGGAAGCCAACAAACTGTTGGCCATGATCTGCCAAGTATGTCTTAGTATAACACCTAAGCTAGAAGTGAAAGACCACTTTTTTTGTAGCACACATTATATCTCCTTTTTATTTCTCTAGATAACAAGATTTGTTCTATGCCTTTTCTTAACATACGAAAAAACATGTAGCCTGCAGAAGTAGTTGGTCTTGTTGAGATTCCCAACCATGTCAGATTTTGGGGAATTGATTCCGGAATTCGACACAGGTACTTCTTTAACAGTATAGTTTCGATAATCCTGTCAATTGTTATGTGCTTCAGGCCCTTAATACTTTTCAACTTCATTAGATATAGCAGCTCGCTTTTTCTCTTTTATCCAAAAGGTTGCAGATTCAGTTGAGCTTTTATATCCATCCTTGAACTCGTCTCATTTATCTTGAATAATTTGCTTTATCTCACAGCGTTGGAGGTGCAGATTATGGTTCGGTCAGAGTTGGTGCCTACATGGGGCGAAAGATGATTAAGTCAATTGCATCTTCCATTCTGTCACAATCAATGTCAAGCGCTAACGGAAGCAACCTGGAAGAGCTAGAGGATGAAGGCGTTGAGCTACTTCAGACCGAAGCTTCATTAGACTACCTGTGCAATTTGTCACCTCACAGGTGAGAACAGAAGTAGTTGAAACCCTCCATGTTTTGCAAAATATTTCGACGCAAGAGCTGTTCGTAATTCACATCATGTTGCAGATATGAAGCCCGTTATGCAGATAAGCTTCCAGATTTCATGCTGGGTCAGGCATTTACTGAGAAATACTCGGATCATGATGATCCGGTCACAGTGATTGATCAGAAGCGCTCGTACAGTGTTAAAGCTCCTGCAAGACACCCTATATATGAAAACTTCCGGGTCAAGGTCAGTCTCTTGATATTCTAACAGTCTACATGTTAACAATACATTAAATCTTCTGTTCTTTACATATTGTTTTTTCTGGTTGGTTAATAATATCAAATGCTTAGTGAATAATACAAGACGACTATGAAATTTTTGCTTCTGCTTGTAGACTTTTAAAGCCCTTTTGACTTCCGCGACATCAGATGAGCAGCTTACTGCCCTTGGAGGACTTCTTTATCAGGTGTTTACTTCAAACTACCGAAAGTTTTTCGATAAGTCTAAATGCGAAACCAATACTTTCTTGATCATAGATTTAACATCTCGGATGCTCTTTTACTTCAGTGTCACTATAGCTACAGCGCATGCGGACTAGGATCAGATGGAACCGACCGTTTGGTCCAGTTAGTTCAAGGGATGCAGCATAACAAGTCTAAATCCGAGGACGGAACTTTATATGGGGCCAAAATCACCGGAGGTGGCTCCGGTGGAACAGTCTGCGTCATAGGCCGTAACTCACTGCGCAGCAGCCAACAAATTCTTGAGGTATGTATATGTACTATAGAGTATGAAAACTTAGGTATATATATGTATATGATGTATATATATTAAACTTATGAAGTTGTTAAATGTATAAAATGGTGGTGAATGTGATCAGATTCAACAGAGATACAAAGCAGCGACTGGGTATTTGCCACTCATATTCGAAGGTTCATCACCTGGAGCTGGCAAGTTTGGTTATCTCCGGATCCGACGTCGTATCTCTCTCTGAGTTATTCACTCAACTTATCCCATAATTTGGTAATGTCTTTTTAGTTTATTTATCCAGATAAAATGATACGTTTCCTTAAGTCGTTGAGTTTCATCTCAGAAATAATTTGTTCATTGTTCTCCTCCACTTTCAAATTAATAAGAATAGATGATAAAATGGGATTTGATTTTACTATTTTTAGACAAAACAACTTGTGCTTGGTTGGTTTGGTGGTCTAGATAAATGCATTTAAACAACAGCTGCTCTTTACTTGGTTGTTTATGGCAATTTGAAACGTGTTCATTGTGTTTTGTCAGAGACGGTGTTTCTTTTGAAGTTTTGTTATTTTCTGTGTGTGTGTGTGTTTAGAGGTTTTGGGTGTAAAGGTTATGAAAATTATTTAAACGAGAAAATAGGAATTGAATGTGAATATGGAAAGTTTAGTAATGCGCAAAAAAATAAAAAGCAAGTTGGAGAATATGGGTGAAAGATGGAGCCTGGAAGGTTCGAGTTGGTGTATCATTTTCATTATATAGCACACAAACCAAGGATCCTATTTTTTATTTTTTGCTTTATGTGCCTCGTTAATTTCTGACCATACTCATTCCTATATTACTTTTTTAAAAATTATTTTGGTACTTTTTATTATTTGCTTTCTAAAACAATACTCTTTCGTTTTTAAAAGATAAAATTTTAAATTATCTTAATAAGATTTTTTAAATCATTTTATACATTCTTACCAATAAATGATAAAACTTGAAAAAGTAGTTTTTAAAATAAATAAAAATTTTGAATTGTTATTTCTTTAGAGTTATGAAAATTTGTTTATACAGTAAATATTTAATAGATTTTATAACTAAATATTTTTTTTCTGATGTTTCAAAATTATGGGCACAATCTCATAAATCAATATAGTGAATATCATTGAGAGTGATCCTTTTTATTTATATACGTAGGCCGCCGGTAGGTGTAAAATGTCAATAGTAAAAATATATGTAACATTTTCCGTCTTTTTTTTTTTGACGACAAATCTCGTTAAGATTCTGGTAATGTACTTCTCATCAAAGAAAATACGGCAACGGTGGTGCTTACATGAATGTCAAATATATGGTTTCAAGCGTTTCACATGCACCAAACAATATGACAAATAGATTAAAAGTCAAAAGCTTAATTGAGTATATATTTAGAAACCATTAGGGAAAGAGAGCAGAGATCCGAATAATATGAAAAGGCACTAACTCACTCGTGCCGACATGCACGTGCTCCTTTTCCATCCTTTCGTGGTTCTCATCGGATCCTATGAGCTTTTCCGATCTAACCGCCCTCGTTTTTCCACGTGTCCGTCTTGCATTTACCTCCTTTCAACAAACAAGTAACTATATTTTTTTAATCCTATGGAGCATAACTTTTCTATTTCTCGATTGAATAATAGCTGGTGAAAAAAAAAAAAACAAGTAACTATTTTTTTATTTTATTTTTTACCCTTTTTTCAACACTATTATTTTTGAACTCTAAAATTTATATGATTAAAACTTATGTAAAAGTAGAATATAGTTATAAAATCTTCTGAAATATAATCATATTGTATTTGACCAAACAAAAAAAATGTGACTCGCGACATATAATCATATTTCTGACGTAAACATATTTATAAATTTAATTCTTAGAAAAATGTAAAAAACAAAAAAATAATATGGTGAGAAATAAAAGGTAGTATTGGATTCAATCTACACGTCCTTATGATTCACTATAACACTTGTGTGCCTTAACCTTACTCTTCTTTGTCATCTTCCTTTCTCCTTCTTCTTCCTCAAATTCGCATCATTCACTTTCAGATTCTCTCTCTCTCTCTCTCCAGACACAAACTCAAGATCCATCCGACAATGGAAACTTTCAGAACATTCTTTCTTTTTCTCCTTTTCACTTTCATTACACTAATGTCATCTTCAGCTACATCATCTCAGATCGTAGACTGTACAATGTGCACTTCATGTGACAATCCTTGTCAGCCAAACCCTCCTCCTCCTCCGCGGCCGCCTACTCCATCTCCACCTCCACCATCAACCACGACCACCGCATGTCCTCCGCCTCCTAGCTCCGGAGGTGGTGGTGGTGGTGGACCTTACTACTACTATCCACCTCCTTCTCAGTCTGGCTCTTACCGTCCACCACCGTCTTCCTCCGGCGGCGGTGGCTACCTTTATCCGCCGCCTACAAGCGGAGGAAACTACCCTTTCACGCCGCCGCCGAATCCAATCGTTCCCTACTTTCCGTTTTACTACAACAACCCTCCGCCGCAATCTGTTATGTCTGGATCCGATTCCAAAATCAGATTCTCCTACAGATTTTTCACTTTCTTAATATTGTCTCTTTATTTTTGTTGCTTTTAGTTAATAAAAACAATAATATTCTAATAATACCGATTAAATAAGAAGTTAGCTTATTGATAAATAATATTAGCCTAAAGGTTACTCAATTTGATGTAACAAGATTTACTCAGATCCATGCAGAGAAGAATGTAGAAAAATGAAGAAGACACTATGCACGAGAGAGAGATCTAAGATCTTCACGCTACATATTGGACACGGTGAAATATTATTGAGTTTCTTGATCTGTCTTAAGTATTTGTTACTTCCTTGTACAAGTATAATATATTTGTATTTCTATCTTTTATAATTTGTAGTACACTAATTACATAATGAATTTAGTTTCTTTTTTAAGATAATCCAAATAGATACAAATGGTTTTTTTGTGTTACAAAGAAAAGATTTAAATAGGTTTTGTTGTTTGACCTAAAAAAAAAGGTTTTTGTTTGCCTTTAATATTTGTGCTACTTACTTAAAAAATTTTGACCCAGAAAAACTACCTTTTATATTTAAAAGATATATGAGAGAAAATTGATATTGAAGAAATGATGTTGAAAAAAGAACACAAGAGATGTAAGTGTTAACTACTGAATCACACACTCGACGCTCCTTTTGGTCCTACTTTTGGTCCTAGCCCAAAAAGTTTATAATAGATTTTGGGTCTACAAGCTCCACAAGTATCCAATGTATGTTAAAAATGTTTACTTTCAGTTTTCTTACTCGTTTGTTTTACTTCTGTCTTTTTTTGGATACACATTGGTAATAGGTTTCGACCCGACAACGCATATAATTCACTAAATTTTGATATATATCATCGTTAATTTAGAGTACGGAGTAAC
The DNA here is from genome assembly GCA_900406275.1 of Anastatica hierochuntica. Taxonomy (NCBI): domain Eukaryota; kingdom Viridiplantae; phylum Streptophyta; class Magnoliopsida; order Brassicales; family Brassicaceae; genus Anastatica; species Anastatica hierochuntica. The sequence goes on from OVAN01004816.1 coordinate 23,916, forward strand.
ACAAAAATAATATATATTTATTGATAAGGTTTGGCCCAACATCCCTTCATTTCTAGCCCACATAGCTATGGTCCACCGAAAAAAGCAAACCAACGCTCAATTCGAAGTCTAGTCGACACCAAACTGCAATCCTGAAGTCACTCCTCGGTCCTAGGAAACGTCTAACATGCCGAGCAACTTCTCCACCAACTTCAATGAAACATGTTCGGGACCCCCTCATCGTCGCAAGGTCGCCTCCCCAGCCACCACTCGCCAATACCATCGCCACACATAACCGCAAATCAACCTAACAACTCTACCTCGGAGAATCATCGCCGAAGACGAAAGAGACGGAAAAATGATGAAGATAAGACTGCAAGAGATGACTATAAAGCGCATAAGACCCGTAAGCGATACACAAGATATCTAATGAGTTTTGTTAGTGTTTCATTCTCAATTACTCCAACTCGTGTTGCTCATCTATATTTCTCCTCTAATCGGTTTCATTTTCTTCCTAGTTGGTTTTATTTGTTTAGATCATACTCTATTCTTATACTAGCTTTCACCATTTTATTAGTTGCTTTATAATTCATTTATGTTCTAATCTTTTTGGTTTTGAAATTTTTTTTTGTAGACTCGTCGGCTCTTGACTTAGAAAAAAAGTTTTTGGTCGGCTCTTGGCTCTATAAAAGTGTAATCTTTTGCCGGTTTTGTAGGGAAATTTGCCAAAAAAACCTTGAACTTTCGAATTAAAGCCATAAAAAACATGAACTTACAAATAGGCCATTTTATACACCAACTATTGGTCAAACAAGAAAAAATCACCAATTATCGTGGACCAAGCCATTTTGAACACGTTGAAAGTCAAACCGTTAACTCCGTTAGTGAATAGTTGACGTTGACGTGTCTGAAATGACTTGGTCAACGATAATTGGTGATTTTTTTGGGTTTTGTGGTTAAACTTTGAGGATTAAAATAACTTACCAAAATTTTAGAA
>OVAN01004817.1:0-24887 GCA_900406275.1 Anastatica hierochuntica
ACTGCAAAGAAATCGTTAAACCGTCGCAAATATCCGACGATTAAAAACATCTCTAATTAGCCTCGCTATTTTTAATCTGTACATATAGTTATAAAAACGTCGCTAATATACGACCGAAGTGGAATGTTGTAAAACAGTCGCAAAGTCGCGACTGTTTTGCGACTAAATTCTTTTGCGACGAAAAATTAGCGACTCGATGATTTAGTCGCAAATAAGTCGTAAACACNGCACTTCATTTTATTTCTCATTGATCATTTCACTTGAGCTTTTAGCGCAGGCAAACCAGAATACCTCATGACCAAACTCCCCACCAAAAATCTTTGGAACTTAGACTTTTTCTGAAAATTTTTTAACTCTACATATCTGGCCTACTAATGAACCTAATTGCTTGGTCCAGGAACTTGAAATCAGGAATCAAGCCCATCATTTAGGATTACATCCCCATTCTTCTACCACTCTTTTCGATAATCCTTAGTGACCAGACTCATCTTTAGTCTGGCACCACAACTTATCTCATTGAATCTCCATGCATTTCTCTTTGATTTTATATGAACACATATGTAAAAACAACAGAGAAAATATGGTAGACATGATCCTTCTAATTACTTAGGTAGGATTGAACAATTTATGCGGTTTAGACACGGTTATGAGTGTCTGATTTCTCAATGTTGGGCGTTTTAGAGGTTTAGATGGATATATTGCATTTCTTCATGTTGTATGTGTGTTCTAAAATTGAAAACGTCACTGTATTGCTAATTTCTACCAGATTTTTGTGTATAAAGAAAACGAAAATTTAATTCTTTTTGTTTGTATCTGGTTTAAAAATTAGCATTTACATGTTATTTTGTTGTTTGAATGCACCCTAAAGATTGCGCATATCCGGTTTACTTTTGCGTGGTGGTTTGTACTTGGGTAGTTAGGGGACATGGATATCAATATACTCTTTTTCTCCTACGATTTTGTATAATGTTTTGCATTTTGGCGCAGATTTGATAGCCCGAAACACTTTAAGCCTCACCAATAAAAGTCTTTGATTACGTAGCCCGAATTCCTGATTACGTGTTCTTTGGTGAAAAAGTCTCACGCTTATCTCGAATTAATGTAGAGAGTTTATTAACATGAATGTTGAGCTTGTAGGTTCAAATTTAGGAGTATGGATGGGCTTGGGAGGTCATGCAGAGATTCTTGGAGAGAATTTTCTAACTGTCCTAAGTCTATGTGGTCATCGAAAGTAGTGCAGAGTAAAGTCTGCTGATAGCATAAGGTCCATTTTTTTTTAACTTCTTCTCCTGTAGGCTTAATCTTTGTTTCCTTTACTTGAGGACAAGCAAAGACTCAAGTCTGGAGGATTTGATGTATTAGCATTTTATAGGTTCTTATTGTGGTTTTTAGTCGACATATATGGTTTTTAGTATGTATTTGGCTCTCTTTGGAGCGGTTTTCTGTTATTTAGTGTTTTTATAGGTAACGAGCTTGATTGTGCAGAAAGATCATATTTTGGACGGATTTCAAGTATCAAAGGAAGCATTTGTGAAGAGGTGAAGCATCCTGGCAGAATGACAGGGATCGATCAATCACTGTCCAGGATCGATCGATCCCTGTCACGATTTGCTGACCAAGTTTTTGAAACCAAACCGACTTTTTGAGAACTGGATTACATATCTAAAACCTAAACTCGTGTATTTTCTTTCATTGTGCTGTTTTCTGAGACTTTAATAAGAGAGAGAGTTTTGTAACCTAAGGGAGACGATTTCCGAACCTGTACTTCGTTTTGGAGAAGAATTTCTGAACCCTTTACTCTTTTCATTGCAATAACATCATGTTCTCTCTTGATTTCGGTTGTGATTGTTCAATGATCATGGGTGAGTAGTTCTTTAGTTGGGTTTAGGGTTTCTCATAGGGGATTTCATGAATTTGTGATTGTTAGGTTGTTAGATTAGGGAATTATTAATTGATCTTCACTTGTCTTCGTGTTTAATGCCTGAATTAGTTTGATCACCTAGTTCTTGAGCCTAGGATGTTTCACGCACCGAAATTATTGATGAAATTCCTGAAAGGAAAATATGTCAGCAAATTGTCTTAGACCAAGGAAAGTTGATGTGTAAGCAATTTGTGAACAAATCAATCTTGTCTAGAATGCATGTTTAGGATTCAAAATTCAGCGAAAGTTAGGGTTTAGGATCTTTTAACATAGGTAGTTGGTGCTATGGAAGTAGGTCAACTATAAAATTGTAAATTGAGTTCAAGACGGCACTTAAATGTTTCCTTGACAACAAACCTAAAATCATGATAAAATGATTTCTCTGAGAACACCCAATGCCCAGCGTTTTCCTCCAATTGATTTGCAGCTTTTGCGTTTCTTTGCTTCTTTCTTGCTTGATTTCAATTTACTGCATCATTCTACAAACCTTCCTTTTTGCTTTAGGCCGCGTTTGATATGAAGTTTTACGTGTTATCTTTGGTCTCTGTGGATTCGATCCTGAACCAATACAACGTACACATATGTACGCTTGCAGTGTTTTCTCGGGCGAAATCCTGAGTTATCACTTGTGCCAGAAACGGATAGTCGTTCTGCTTCCACCGATGTCATCCCATATTTCAGTTTTTTTGTCGATTTTGAAGGGGTCCACATCGTGGTGCCTCATGAAGTAGGAGACAAGAAGAAGCGCTCAACCAATACCCGGGCCACTGCGACAAAGAAGCACTAGATCACGATATCAAAGGAACTTATTCCCGGTGGAGGTGTCTTGATCTAAATTTAGAGTGGGTTTGCCTTCCCTTTTCCCACTCATATGTTATTACACCGATCTTCCAGGACAAGGAGGCTTCTTCCTAGTTGTTCTGATTGTTTGGAATAGTCGAGTTTGATTAAATATCTTCAGAGGAGCTGATCAAAATGAAACCTTTCAAAAAAAGTGCTAGAAGACATTTTTGTGTAATTTTTTTCACAAACACAAAAGATTTACAATTTTTAAGCCCTAAATTTTCAAACAACAACATAATTTGCGAGTGCATGATTATGTCATTGTAGTATTCTAACGGTCGATCCAAAAGGAGTGATTCTAGCTAGATGAGTCTAAGCTTTTTGAATACACAATCCATCCTAATCTAAGCGAATCAAGAAGGTTTTGTTCCTAACTATCTACTTATTGATTCAAAACAAAAGCAATAACTAAGACAAGATAAGCAAGGCCAAAGCAAGAAAGTAAAAAACAAGCAAAAGAAACAAACATGAAACTAAAATGCAAAAACAAGAAATAAAGAAAAATAAAAATAAAAATGATGAATTAAGGGTGAATGTAATTGAAGAGACTAGTAAGACGATAATAGTTGTATAGTTCAATCTATTAAGTACAACTTCATGACCAAACACATCAGTAGCTTAATCAAATCTCATGATAATAAACCATTTCCTATATGATGCAATCACTCAACTCTCGCTTATTGTAATTGAGAAATATCTAGGAATCAATAAGAACAAGTTTATATAATCAATAAACTCCCTAGCAATCAATTCTCATTGGCTAAGCTAAGTTTAGCATGAATTATGTTCTTTTAGGCTTTTCATCGAACATCTCTTGGGCATGAAATGCATAAACATCAAGACTCATTCAAATATAACATTAAGGCCACCTAATCCATTAGAAACTAAAGATAAACAATTTCTAACACCATCATTAGAATCTTATCTAGCCAAACCTCAAATACCCAAGATCCATCTAGAGAGACTACTCACAAATCATAAAGGAAACAAAAAGAGAAGAAGAAATAGAAACCATAAACATAATATAAAGATTGGGTTTTTGATCCAAGATAAAATTTAAAATAATTTTCCTCTTGATCTTAAATATCAAGAGGAAAATCATCAAAAGCCTAAATAAGTTTGATAGAAATTGTTGTAAAGCTCTTGGATACATAATTTTAGCTTTAGGGGTATTTATATGTGAATGGAGGGTGTTTTTGCTAGAATGTTGCGAGCTATTGAGCTTATGTTGTTGGCTATCGAGTGCCAAGGTCGATTGTGGGTAGCATAGGCAGATTCTCTGGCAATGTTGCTCAATATCGACTTCATACTGCGAACTATAGAAATATGAGGTCGATAGTGGGTTGCATTGCAGTTTCTTCTTCTTGCATTTACAATTGCCGTCAGAGTGGTGTATTATTAACATATACTCATCTTCTCCAATTGGTTTTGGCTCTTGATTATTTTTGTTCCTTCACCATTTAAGCATCAAAAGTTCATTTTTCCAAGCTCTTCATTCACTCATCCAAGGCTTATCCTTACAAATGCAAAAGAATGCAATGCAAAGACAAATCTCCTATACTAGACTCTACTTATAAACTAGATGAATTCTAACACTTAAATGCATTGTATACAACCTAAAAGCTATCAAAACATGGATAAATAAGCTCAAAAATGCATGAAAGTATGCACACATCAACTCCCCAAGACTTGTCCTTTGCTAACAACAAAGACTAAACACGGAAGCGAGGTTTAAAAATGAGAATACATGCCAAAGTATGTCTAGAAAGATTTCCAATCCAAGGTCCTAAAGAGTAGTGACATAATACATGAATCATGAATACTTAATGTACTTTACCATAATCATCACAAGAACCATCGCATGGAAACTAAGTTAAACATTCACATATCATCTTATTCACCAATCCTTTAACATTTAATTAAGGTTTTGATATGCGGTCTTTACTTATGAGAAAGAAATCTAATTCCACTTAGCTTAGAAACAAAAAGGATGTATTTCAAAAAAGCATTTTAAAGGAGGTTTCACTCCATTTTCAATTGTGGTTTCTCTCAAAATAAGTAATGCAAGACACATGGCAAAATCAAGGTAATAGCCAAACAACTTATGTATACAAAGCTCTTGCTTCCACTAAACTATTTAACGTTATTCGCATTTATTTCCTACCCTACCCGGATGTGTTTCTCTTCTTAAAGCTCTAGAGATCGAACCCTTTTGCCCTTTCTTAGCATGATTTACAAATTTTTCTCAATGAGTTCAATAACTTCCTCTTTCATTTCCCAATAAACATGTAGAGATACTTCTTTTCCTTCACTTAAACTCTTTATCTTCTAGCATCTCTCTCATACATTCCTTTTCATTTAAAACCACTATTACTAAATCAATTCATTTGATTCACTTTTTCTTTTGAGTTATCATTAGTTACTCTCTTTTTTATTTCATTTTTGAGTTATGCTAGAACTAGAAATGCTTTTGAATCTCTTAAACTCCACTACTTAGCTATCTTTTTCCTTTTTCATAACCACGTTTGCATCATTTCTCATTCAAGAACATACTTCTCAAGTCTTAGACACTAAATAAACCAAGAATAAATCCTCAAAATCATGCATGAATTGAAAAATCCCTTCCTGAATTATAGTTAACCTTAAGATGAAGCAAACTCTAAGGAAGCACTAGACTTTGTTGTTCACCTTCATTTTACACGAGCTTTTACTCATGTGTGCATTTTCCAAAAGAGGCCTCACATTCAAATGATTAGGAGGGTCCAAAATGAAAAGGTTTTGGGTTTTCAAGGTGGGCTAATTATTGTTTAGATGAGAATAGTCACTTGAGTTAAGAAGAATTGTAAAATAGGGTCAAAAATAACTCAAATGTCTAGTGATTTACCATAGAAGAGAACTTCAAGACCATTAGAAATAAAAAAACTAAATTCAGTTACGTTCTTCTTAAATGAGATTGGCTTCAAATCTAATATGCTTCATTTATCACAAAGAAATTCAAGAGGTTAATTCCAAGCATTTGATTTTCCAAATTTTAGATGGTTTAAGCATTATATTAATACTAATGAGGGAATTGAGTTATAAGCATGACTAAGTCTACTTACAAAGCTTGATTCTCTATGCTAAGTGCACCATATATGCTTCTAACCACCTAATATATTCACATTACTGCATCAATATGAATTTCAAAAACCAATGAAAATTTTTTTCTCACAAATTTAGCTATTAACAATGCATTGGACTCAAAGTGATGATAAAATGAAAACATCAAAACTAAGATAGATATTAGTGCCAAGCCCCTCCCTCGGGCTTAAATTTCACTGTCCCGATGAATCCTAAGCCGTAAAAGAAAGCTTTAGAAAATAAACGTGAATCTAAATGAAATGGTATTTAAAATGGTTTGGGTTGGTACCTTGATTTTTTTTGTGCAAATGAGGTTAGAAATGAAGTTCTTTTGTAAAACTGAAGAAGGTAAGAGCATGGGATGAAAATGAAGATGTCGCCCATTCGTTGAATTGAAGAGGGAATGATTTTGCAATTCCTTTTTCTTCTACCGTAAATTCTCCTAATTCCCCTAAATGTACCTATAAGAAATATCATAGCAAAACAAATCGAATTCAAAGTTAAAGCATGAAACAAAATATTTACAAAATTTTATTTATAAGATAAGATAAGAGATTTTTGTTCTTGGAAATGCCTTCCAAGGGCGCTTGTTTAGAGTCATTAGCTAGATTTTGGATATGATACTATGATTTTGGTAGGGTTGGCTAAGGCGTAGCTCTTAATTTTCAAGGCGGATCATGTAACTCAATGACAAGAATCTTCTTCATCAATGCATCAATCTCTTCTTTGCCTTTCTCCTTCATCTCTTTGGTCACTATGACTTTAACTTTTGCAAACGTTCTTGGGAAACTATTGCACTTCCCTTAATTACCAATCACTCCATCAACAAACTTTGTTGGAGTTAAAGGCATAATGGAGAAATAAGTGGGGTTGGGAGGCACTTTATTTATGCCCATGTCATTTACACACTTGGGCTTGCACAAGAAAGTGTGGTCTTTAATGAAGACTCAACGAGCATGATGGGATTGGAGATTTGTTTCACATCCTTTGGCTTCTCATTCTTGTTCTTCTCATTCTTGTTCTTCTCACATGAAACCACGTTCTTCTTAGTCATGGCATTACATAAGGCATCTTGTTCTACAATCTCACCAAATGAGTAAGGTTTTATGGATTTCCCCAAATCACCATTCCTGGGAATCGACTTTGGCTCAAGAGGATTTGAACTTTCTATTGTGTCTTGACTAGATTCACTACCATCTTGGTTCATCATAATAATCAAAGTGTCGATCCTATTTATTTGGGTGACTACATCCTTCTAAACCTTATTGACTACCAGATTCTCTTGATACCAATCCATAAATGGTATTGTGACCATGATATCTCCAATATGATTCTAGATCTTCTTATATTTTGCTTCAAGGATTTGTTTCTTGAAACGTCCAAAAAATGATAGATTCAATTCATCAATGGGAATGTCGGTGTTGATTAGCTCCTTCTTTTTCTCGCTTCTTCGACATGGACAAGCTAATACTTTTGTATCTTTCTCGTGTTGATACGGGTTCCCTTTAGGCCTTTTAGGAATCTCCTCTTCTTGGTTATCCTCTTGAAGTTCTTCTTTCGTAGGAACCTTGTAAATTTGCTTCTCGTCTTTTTTAGGCTTCTCCTTTTGAGTCACTAGTGGCAATTGCTTCCCACTTCTTAATGTGATGGCTTGGAACAAATCTTTAGGATTTACATCAAACTCTTTAGGAAGTCTTCCTTCTTGAGATTCCAACTTAGAAGCTTGCTCCGCTAACTTGTATTCCATATCCATCACATGAGAGGCAAGAGATTCATATCTTTCTTTCAACTCCATAAGATTTTCAAGTCTTATGGTTGGTAATCTCAAGTTTCTCAATTATTTCCCTTTTGAAATCTTCTTTCCCAACTGATGTGCTCAAATTTTTACACTGAGAAGTAGCACAATGCTGCAAGTGCAAAGCGGTTATGATAGTACTTATGGATCGAATCCACAAGGACCAAAAACCACACTACGAGTTTGTAAGAATTGAATTAAGCTAAAGCGAAAATATGAGGATTTGCTTTATGGGATTGTGAGGCGCGAAATTATAATTAAATAAAATAAAAACAAGAAGTAAACAATATCAAATTATCAATAAGAGAAAGCATTGAGCATTGGGGAAATCTCAGGTTATCATGGATCGAATAAAACAGATAAATAGATCAATAAATTCATTAGGATTGTCCTAGAACTTGAATCATGCAAGGATAATCAATCTACTTCCATAGTATCAATTAAAAGACCTAAATTCTTCAACTCCCGTTGGTAATCAAGTGACTAAACAAGCATAAAATTCAGATTCGATAGTTCACAAAAACTCGGTAAAAGACCAAATTTTTTTCTCATCCGAAATGTTCAAGGTAATTCAACAACACTTTCAGTCAGTAAATCAATCCTAAATGACAGTAGCTAAATGATCAATCAAGCAATAATCATCATATAACAATCTAGACGAAGGGCCCAACGGAAATCACCAAATCTAACAACCTACAATCAATCTATGAATCCCCTTTGAAAACCCCTAAACCCAACAACTAAACTACTCAAAACTGATCACAACAGTAGGTATGCACGAGATATAAGTAGAAAACATCAATTGATTAAGAGCAAAAAGGTTTAAAAACTTAGCAATATCGATTACAAAGAGATATCTTCTCCTTGGAAGCTCATGAAATCAAATATCTTGAAGGGGATGTATGACACGAGTTCTCTACCTCCTAAAGTCTATTTTCTCTCTAAAATTCGTGGCTCCCCTTTCAAAAAAGGCTAAAAACAAGTATATATAGTATTAGATCAAGAAAAGTCGATTTAGGTTAAGTTGGGGTAGAGAAAGGCTTGGGACTGTTTAGGGGTTATTTTTGGCCCAGACCGATGTTAAAATGTTTTTCAACCAGTCAGGGAGAGTTTTGGCACCATTTGGTGCTTCATTTTTGTCAAAACCCGTTCACAACTCACTTATGGGCACATTCCAGCTTCAGGGCAGACGGACCAGTGTTCACAAAAATGCTTATAACTTTCGATCCAGAGATCAAATTGATTTGAAACTATCTTCATTTGAAAGATAACTCAACATTCTAGTGTATGTCCAAATTTCATAAAATTCCATTTAAGGTAATGCCTCCATCTGGAATGATCTTTCTGATGCATCGAAACTGTCCATAAACTGACTTTTGCTCCAAATGAGTTCAAAGTGCTCCAGAATGCATTGTTCGACCTGAAATGACTTATAACACTACAAATACAAGAAAACTACCATTTTTGATAAAGAAAAGCATAAAAACACCACGAAAATATACTAAAATCCAAATGAAAGTGGTAAAATAATGATGTTATCAACTCCCTTGGACTTAGCTTCTTGCTTGTCCACAAGCAAAGTAAACGAAGAACAGAGAAGAAGTTTGAAAACATGGAAATTGACTTGGACTTTCTTAACTTATTAGTGACTTTATGTCGAACTCCAATAACACCATAGTCAATATTAAATAAAACCTTCAGTAATAACTACAAGTGTAGCAACGTTCCCATTTCAGCCAGAATCAACATGAGTGACCTAGATCTCCATCACCACTCTTAAAATCTACAGCGTGCGGTCTTTCCGAGGGAGTATCGATTAAAGAACATATAGACTTAACTCAATCAAGATCCTAATATTTTACAGCCCACAATCGGTTCCTTTTCTCTACCTTATTCACTTTTTAAATGCTTTTTAGAGGCTGATTTTTTTCTACTTTTCTGGGGTATCATTTTTTTCTATCAGCCTCTAAGAATTGATTCTCCCTACTTTTGTAGGGTATCATTTTAGTTTTTCTATCGATATCTTTATTTATTATTTTTTCATTTAAGCACGTTTGGACCAGGTGCTAACCATATCATTACACCTAGACCAAGATCCAACATTAACATCATCATCAGGTGGTTTCAGAATCATACCATTTACGAACCCAAGCTTGTTGCGGACATTCAGAGCCAATACCATAAATCTCTTCCATGAATGAAAGTCTGTCCCACCTGTAAGTCGATCTGATATGAGAACCAATCCTATGTGATCATTACTATGAAGATAGAATGGATTCTCGTATAGATATGTATGCTGACGCATCATTAAGTTGATTCTGGTGAAACTATATTGGACTTCACCACGATTGAGTTGCAGATTCGAGTTAGGTTGTAGATTCGCCATTGATTGAGTCGACTTGATTTGAGATAAGCATATTACTTCAATTTCGCAAATCTGAGGAATGAATCGAAGGAATTGAGGATGGATCTAGTTACGGAAGACTTGATTTAGCTCCGATACCATGTTATGAAGCTTTGATTCAGCACAGAGAAGAAGCGAAGATGAGAAGAAAAAGATGAATATGTTAGAGAACGAGAGAGAGAAAGAGGAAAGTAGTTTACGTGAAAATGATTTTCTCGTTACCATTAATGTTTTATACACATGTGTATTATATACAAAGTAATTAAGATTAGTAAATGCCAACTAATTTGTTTCTTATCAACTAATCAGCTCTTAACAATCTGATTAGTCTAATAAAGGCGGTGGCTAAAAGCCGGTGAGAACTGGCCGAGAAGTTTGTCCCCTGTGCAAAGCACTGCTCTAACTTAGTGAAAAAATGTGAAGGGGAAGGGTTCTATTTATAGGTGGAGGAAGAGAAGGAGGAAGGCTTACCTTTCTGATGTGGCACTTTTTGGAAAAAGAGAAAATTTGGTTTTTTAAAATTAAAAGCATTAAAAAAAACAACAATGTGGATTTGATGCCAAGTTGCGTGGTAAAAGCTAAATTACCCTTTGATGACTTCAACCACTATACCACATTAACTTTCTAATTAATTAAGGTCTAAATTAGAAAGATAGGGATATTAAGTTAAGTTATGGATTGCTATGTCAATTATATATATATATAACGTCTCGTCTAATAACCTCAAGACGTCTAAATTCAACAAGTTGTAGATGTACTAAAAGTAGATATGATATGTTCAAAAAGCATCATTGTAACATCCCTATCTATAGAGAACCAGAAATTTCCCGAATGGTACCGCAAATATCTGATTAATTGCACCAACCGGTCATTAAATTTCCAGTTCTAACTGCAACATGCGGAAACACCAAAAGAAAAAGAAGAAAAACAAGAAAAAGAGAGGGATGAGTGACTTTTCAAACAAGCCACCCAGTGAGCACGAACCCGACTCCGCCTCATCTGATACCCGCTTAACCCCAAAAGTCCAGACCTAATCCTAAATCCCACAGAAGACACCTACCGTTCCTGACAAGTAACTAGTAAGTTGAATTCTTTTAGAAAACAATTCTAGCTTACTACACACCTCTTTTAAATTTTCGCAAACCTTTTCTTCTTCCTAGTGCGTCCTACAACCAACGGTATATTCCCCCATGCCCAAACAAAGGACCTACCTGGGACAGTTCACAGAGACAAGCCTGTAACACTATCAGGCCCTGCTATCCCGTGGTCTTCTGGCACAATTCACAAAGAAAAGACGACAACACCTTCTAAACTCTGCTGTGCATGGTCCACTCTGGCACAGTTCACAGAGAGCAGCCTCTCTGCTGCCTGTGAGCTATTAGTCAACCTGGATCGATCCTCCGGGTACCCTCGCCAAGGCCCATGACATTCCAATATGACCCAGGATTTTGAGTTCCATTGATCCAACTACCCTCTCGCCCTAACACTTTGGATGTAGGGCATTGCTATATGGTCGTTCCTCCACTCCTGATTTATTTTGCCTAGCCATGCGTGAAGATCCTACTCCTCACCTCTCGCTTTCCCCCAGGGTCCTGAGCCCAGGGCAGGGTGCATCATACCCGTAAATTGGATAGGTGACTATCCATCAGAGAACCACATCACCGGTTTAATCTAGACCTATTATCAACTTGCTCAATTCTCAAATAATGCCAAATTAGACCTACTCATTATTAAGGACTTACATTCTCACACAAGTTCTAACCTAGGCTCAACTTAGCGCAATCAATCAATCGCACTTAGGCGTATAAGACCTTATGTCATTAGCATTACATATTACATAGTTCTTATTCGTGTCGAGACTTATAGCTCGACACCGGCCGGATGAACCCTAGACTAACAAAATTAAATGAATACCAAAATCAGTGGAACGAGAACCTCCTCACATTGGCCTAATGGTCTATATGCCTCCGAGTGTCTGATCCCAATCTCTACTATTATGACTTCATGAAGACCCTTCTCCAGATAAGGAACCCTACAACAGGAACCCGGTTAGACCTTCCAGAACCTGCTAAAAATAGAAACTTTTCATTTATGGAACCCTCCTGGTTCGTTCTCGCAGAACTGGCACTCAGCTTCTGCAACTCTCGGGGTTCCTCCGATTCACCAGCTTGAACCACCTCCACAATCATATCTTCTCCTTTTATTTCTTTCTTCTTCTCCAAGTAACCTCCAGATTCGACCGTTTCCGTCAAACTACACCTTGGTTTTCCCTCGTTTTTCCGTGACTACGCCGTTTTCTTCTGACTCCACTCTCGGTTGTTTCCCAGAGGCTTTGTTTTCGGATCTAGCTACGGTATTTTTTTCAACCCTTCTTCTTCTTCTTCTTCTTCTTCTTCTTCTTCTTCTTCTTTTCCTCTCTCTCCGGAAACCCTAACCATAATCTCACTCTCTTTCTTCCTCCACAAGTCATTGCCGTCGCCAAGCTTCTCTACGTCCGCGACTCCTCCCCGACCTCTCTCGACAACACCTTCGCCTCCACTTCCAACCACGACACCTCCACCTTCGATTGTACCTCCACCCGCTATGACGTCGCATCCCCATCATGCCTTCCTCCCCATAACATCTCCATTATTTGCGGTCTCCATTCCCCCTCCCCCATCTGAACCTCCTTGCACCACCATCATTCCTCCGTCATCCTCTTCTTCGACTCTGCCATCTTCCACCTCCGCTCACGACACTCCTATCTCTCCAACTCACACTTTCTTCCAATCGGGTTTGATCCCCTCCGCATCGCTTCGACTTCTCCAAGGCATCACCACCACTGTACTGTCTCCCACTCCCTCTTCTCCATCTTCGACCAACGCGATCCCTCTCTCTCTCTCTCTCTCTCTCTCTGTCTCTGTCTCTCTCTGCATCGCTTCACCTTATCGATCATCTTCCTCTCGGGTCTCGACCACCACCTTTACTCCTTCCTCCTATGCCGCAACTCCTCCATATCTCTCTTCTCCCATGCCGTCTCCGATCGTCATCATCACCGCCTTATCTCTCTCTCTCTCTCTCTCTCTCTCTCTCTCTCTCTCTTTCTCTCTCTCTCTCTCTGTGAAGATATGTCCCTCTCTCTTCGTCGTCTTTTCTTCTTCCATCTCCCTCTCTCTCGCTGTGTTCTTTTCTTCTTTCTTTCTTTTTTTGTCATTTACTTAGGGTTTAGGGAGAAGTCGAGTGGGTTCAGGTAGGTGATAAGTCTCGGGTAAGGTTTAGGGTTAGCGGGTTGGGGTTCGGTTCATGGGTTCAGGTCGGATAATCAGTTTTAGGGCTCGGTTTGGTCTGGTAAAAGGTTCGGGTTATTACATTATCCCCTCTTTACAGAGAATTCGTCCCAAATTCTAATACTTGATGCAAAAGTCGACATGCATGTACACAAGTCCCGTGGAGTGCACCGGCTCGTGAAACGTCTTCCTTAACGAGGTTTAGAGGGGACAGAAAAAAAGCAGGGAACGCAATTTTTTTTTGAAAGAGAAAAGATAAAGCAAAAAGAAAATTCAATAACTCCTAAACAAAACACAAATGTAGCAATCACAAGCAATAAATAAATAGAGAATGCTCTCGGATCCCTAATAACCTAGTGTCTAAACTACCCCTACTCTAAAGGCGCCCATCCTACGATTGGCTAGTAGCCGGAATCTGAATCGGAATCCACTGATGGTCCATCTGAAACATCAATCTCCACTTGCTCCTCCTCAAATAACCCTCCGAAATCATCGCCTGAATCCTCATCGGAATCCTCCTCGAGGGCCTCGTCTATGAATGCATCAAGCATCTGGTCGAGATCATCCCTCAACTATGGCTCCTGCTCCTCCCTAGGGTCGCCCTCGGGCTCCACCTCCATGTCTATTTCCAGATCTTCATCGTACCCCCTCTTCTTGACCCTCTTCTAGATCCTGGTCTCTGCCGTCCTCTGGGTCCTCAGGAACTCCCTCCGAGTCTTCCTCGGCTCCTTCTGGCTGCGGCTCTAGGCTTGCATGGCCCTCCGCTGGATCCTCTTCCAGAATCTATTCTGGGTCTTCGTCCGGGTCGCTCTTCGACTCAGACCATTGATTGGAGCTAGAATCTGATCTTCCATCCATCTGACGGCGATGGGGTGGGTAGGGAACCCAGAGAGGCGGTAGAGCTAGTCGACGTCCATACTCGAGACGGTAGGCCTTCATCCGAGGTGCAAACTGAAACCTTGCTCTTGCATACGGCGCGTCAGAAAACCAAAAAGTGCATAACACCAGAGTTAGAAGCTTGCTTAACCACGGAGTTGGTGATTTTGATATTCTTTTTAATTTTTGAGGTACCCCAGAAAACTAATTAAAATTATAGAAAACATTTTGTATTTCGAAAATCTATGATCCTACAGGTAAAAACTAGAGCGGCCTTAAACCTAGGCTCAGATAGCACTTGTAACATCCATTTTCCGAGGGAACCAAAAATGTCTCAAATGGTACCGTCAAAACCGGTCATTAATTTTCTACTTCTAATTGCAACCTGCAAAAACACCAAAAGAAAAAGAGGGAAAAGAGAGGCATGAGTGACTTTTCAAACAAGCCACCCAGTGAGCACGAACCCGAATCCGCCGCAACCGATATCCGCTTAACCCTAAAAGTCCAGACCTAATCCTAAACCCCACAGTATGCACCTACCGTGCCTGGCAAGCAACTAGTAAGTTGAAATTCTTTTAGAAAACAATCTTAGCTTACTAGACACTTCTATTAACTTTCGCACACCTTTTCTTCTTCCTAGTGTGTCCTACAACCAGCGGCATACTCCATCATTCCCTAACACAGGACCTACCCGGGACAGTTCACAGAGAGCAGCATGTAACACTGTCTGGCCTTGCTGCCCCGTGGTCTTCCGACACAATTCATAGACAACCAACGGCATGGTCCGCTCTAGCATAATTCACAGAGAGCAGCCTCACCGCTGCCTGACTCTGCTGCCCGTGAGCTATTAGTCAACCTTGATCGGTCCTCCGGGTGACCTCGCCTGGGCCCACGAGTTTCCAATACAACCCAGAGTTTTGAGGTCCATTAATCCAAGTAACCTCCCGCCCTAACACTTTGGACGTAGGGCACTTCTATATGTTCATTCCTCCACTCCGGATTATTTCCGCCTAGCCTGGCACGAAGATCCTACTCCTCACCTCTTTCTTTCTCCCAGGGTTCTGAGCCCCAGGGCGGGGTGCATAACACTCGTAAATTTGATAAGCAGCTATCCATCAAAGAAACACATCATTGGTTTAACTTAGACCTATTATCGTCTTCGTAATTGTCAAAAAATGCCAAATTATACTTAGTCATTATTAAGGACTTACGTTCTCACACAGTTTCTAACCTTGGCTCGACTTAGCGACCCAATCAATCAATCGCACTTAGGCGTATAAGACTTAGGCATAGTTCTTATTCGTGCCGAGACTGATAACTCGACATCGGCCAGATTAATCAGACTAAAAAATTAAACGAATACCAAGATCAACGGAACCGAGAACCTCCTCACCTTGGCCAAATGGTCGATATGCCTCTTGAGTGTCTGACCTCCATCTCTGCTACTGTGACTTCATCCTCCTCTGCCCCTCCGTCTTGTTTTCCCCGTGAAGATCCACCTTCAGCTTCCACTCCTGATGTACCTCCCTTATCATTTTTACCCCATGAAGACCCCTCTCCAGATAAGGAACCCTGCAACAGGAACACGGTTAGACCTTCCGGAACATGCTAAAAACAGAAACTTTCCATTTATGGAAACCTGCCATAAATGAAAACTTTCCCCAAAAAAAACCTGCCCAAAGAAGAAACTTTTCCAAAATGGAAATTTTCCAAAAAATAGAATTCGGATATTTCTGGAATCTTTCAGAAAAAGGAAACTAAGGCAAAACGGTAATTTTCTTACCGAGGGATGCAGCTCTCGCAGTAGTGTCTCGAAACCCTCTTGGTCCATTCTCGCAAAACTGACACTCTGCTTCCGCAACTCCCAGGTTTCCTCCTATTCCCTAGCTTGAACCACCTCTACCAGGATCTCTTTCCCAGCACGGGATGATCCGGCTACTTTGTGACAACTCCGTCTTGGACGATTTCCACCTCCGCCTTGGGAACAGTCCCTTGCCATGTGCCCAACTCCACCATCATTTCGTCTCCTTCTATTTCTTTTTTCTTCTCCAAGTAACCTCCAGATTTGCCGTTTCCGACAAACCTCACCTTTTTTTCCCCCCGTTTTTCCGTGACTACGCCGTTTTCCTCCGACTCCACTCTCGTCCATTTTCCAGAGGCTTTGTCTCCGGCTCCGGCTACGGTTTTCCCTTCTGATCCATCTTCGTCTTCTTCTTTTCTTTTTCTTCTCTCTTTGGAAACCCTAACCCTAATCTCACTCTCTTGCTTGCTCCGCAAGTCACCACCGTCACCAAGCTTCTCCACGTCTGCAGCTCCTCCCCGGCTTCTCTCGACAACACCTTTAGCTCCACCTCCGACCACGACACCTCGACCTTCGGTCGTACCTCCGTCGGTCGTACCTCCGTCGGTCATACCTCCGTCAGTCGTGACGTCGCTTCCCCCACCGTGCCTTCTTCCCCGTGGCATCTCCACAATTCGCGATCTCCACTTCCTCTCCCCCCTTCGGATCTTCCTCGCATTACCATCATTCCTCCATCATCCCCCTCCTCGGCTCCAACGCCTTCCGCCTCCGCTCTCGACGCTCTGATCTCTCCAACTCCCACTCTCTTCCTATCGGGTTCATTCCCCTTTACGTCGCTTTGAATTCTCCGAGCATCACCACCACCAAGTCGTCTCCCACACCCTCTTCTCCATCTCCGGACACCGTTATCCCTCTCTCTCTCTGCATCGCTTCACCTTCTGGATCCTCTTCGTCTCGAGTCTCGACCACCACCTTTACTCCTTCCTCCTCTGCAGCAACTCCTCCATCTCTTTCTTCTCCCACGCCGTCTCTGATCTTCATCATCACCGCCATATCTCTCTCTTCGCGTCGATCTCTCTCTCTACGCCGTCTTTTCTTCTTCCTTCCCCCTCTCTCTCTCGCGGCGTTCTATTATTTTTCTTCTTTTTTCTTTGTTTTTTCGTTTACTTAGGGTTTATGGAGAAGTCGAGTGGGTTTGGGTAGGTTTTACGTCTCGAGTCGGGTTTAGTGTTAGCGGATTTAGGTTCGGTTCACGTGTTCGGGTCGAGTAATCGGTTTTAGAGCTTGGTTTGGGCTGGTAAGAGGGCGGGTTATTACATTCTCCCCTCCTTACAGAGAATTCTTCCCAAATTCTGAGACTTTATGCAATCTCCGGAACTCCGAAAGTACACATGCCTATACACGAGTCTTATCGAGTGCACCGGCGCGTGGGACATCTTGCTTGATGAGGTTTAGAGGGAACAAAAGAAAGAAGCAGAGAACGTGATTTTTTTTTGAAAGGGAAAAGATAAAGCAGAAAGAAAATTCAAGAACTCCTAAAAAAACGCAAAAGTAGCAATCACAAGAAATAAATAAATAAAGAATGCCCCCGGATTCCTACTAACCTAGTGTCTGAACTACCCCTACTCTAAAGGCGCCCATCCTACGGTTGGCTACTAGCCGGAATCTGAATCGGAATCCACAAGTGGTCCATCTGAAACATCAATCTCCTCTGGCTCCTCCTCGAAAAACCCTCCGAAATCATCGTCTAAATCCTCGTCAAGCTCCTCTTTGGAATCCTCCTCCTAGGCCTCGTCTATGAATGTGTCGAGCATCTGGTCGAGATCATCCTCGGCTCCGGCTCTGGCTACGGCTCCGGCTTCGGCTCCTGTTCCGGTTCCTGCTCCGGCTCCTGTTCCGGCTCTTGCTCCTCCCCAGGGTCGTCCTCGGACTCCAGCTCTATGTCTATGTCCTGATCTCTATCGTACCCCTCTTCCTTACTCTTTTCTGGATCCTGGTTTCCGCCGTCCTCCGAGTCCTCGGGGCTGGTAAAAGGGTCGGGTTATTACAATCGTATTAATATCAATTTTCGTTGGTTATGATTTATGAACGTTTAGTTCATTGTGGTTTCTCAAATATGTAAAAACATTCGATCGATCTCAATGTCCTGAAGGGCAAAAATAGCACACGATGAGAGTAGTGCTGAAGCCACGCTTCATTGATTATATGTATTTTCACTCTTTTCAACAGCAAAAGAAAAAGTAATCTCCTCGCTAATTCAACCAAAAAACAATAAATAACGCTGAACCCAAACGTGTTTTTAATTTTCAAACTCAAAGTTTGTTACAAAAATGTAGGCTTTCCTTAAAAGAAAAAGATACTTTTTTACTATATCTACACTATTAAAATAGAATTTATTGTCCTCTTCAAATTTGATAAGAAAATTTTTTTGTTCTAAAATTCTCTACAATATAAAGAATGACAAGGAACCATAGGAGAAAAACATTACTTACAAATGGTGTAGTTTTTGAGGAATGACAAGGAATACAATATTCCTTTCTATTCTTTTGGTCACCATTTAGACCCTAAAAAATCTATTGAACAAGAGTCATAATTAGACCAATTCATTTGTAATTTATATATCCTGTTAAAAATTTTCTTAATAAATCAAAAATATAAATTTTAAAAAATATCAGACGAAATATTCTTTTATTAAACAATAGTCATCATTTTGTTAACATACACATATTATAACATATCTACTCTATTAGTTTAGAGTAATACTTTTATCTATTTAAAAAATTGTCATTTTAAATGCTTCTACACCAGGAGGGATGGGGATCGATTCCCCGTAGATGCAGACAGATAACGGAGGCATGCGTATAGGAAATCTTCAATGTGGTGCAAACAGAACTGTTCGTCTCGATGATGTGATTCAACAGATGGAGCAAGTAGATTTGTCTGGTGAAGAATTATTCTTGTAGTTGTTTTTATAATTTGTAATAGAAATAATAATTCAGAAGATAAAAAAAAAATTTCATTAAAGTTTAGACATATTAACAACTCATTAGAAATAACTATAACATTCATAATTATTTGGTTAACAATACAATATAACTTTCACGTCTAAAAAAATAAAAATTTTGACTTCCGTTAAACTCTGCCTAATTTAAAACAATAAGTATCATGTTATATCCTTCAATCCATGTATAATTAAATTATATAGAATTATGTTATTATTATTAATCGGTTTATACAATATATATGTCTCAATATTTATATAGTTAACGTGTTAGAATACATATATTGATAAAAATATAATAGTACACACGACTATATATTCAATCATATATTAGTTTTATAATAAATTGGTATGGGTATATCTATACTATAGTATATATGAAAATTATATTATTATAGTATAAATGCACATGTATAAATTAGGACTAGGTGTTCCGAGTTCCGTTCGGGTCGGGTTCGGTTCACGAACTCCATCTCTATAGGATCCATTTTGGTTTTCGAAAAATTTGGTTCGGGTTTTTCCTCGTCATGTCGGATTTTATAAAACTATTAACTCCGAATATATCCAATTTTTTGGGTTCGGGTAATTTCAGGTTTTTCGGATACGAGTTCGGGTTTTTTCAGGTTTCTCCAATTTTCCGGATAACTCGGGGTTTTCCGAATATTTCATATATATTTGAATTTGTGTCTGATTCAGGTTTTTCTAATTTTTCAGGTTTTTCGGGACGGAATTTTCGGATTAATAGAGGCAAGTATATGGATATAAGATTACGAAGGTAATGATTTATGTATATATGTGTGCAAAAGTTCGGAGCACTCATATACTATTTCAGTTTTTGGGTTCGGTTCAGGTAAAACCCGAAATCCGAAATACTTGAGCATGGAACCCGCTTGGATTATTTCACATGTTTTTCGAGTTCGGTTTCGGAGTAAAGATTTGGTTGTTAAGAAAATATGATATAAAGAGCTAATCTCATTCATATAAACATTTTTCAAATACCAAATTCGAAAAAAATAGTATCTACAATTCACATAAACAAATATATGTTTTGTGATAGAAAAAGAAGTGAAGTGATATGAGAGAGAAGAGAGAAAAAAAAGTGGAACAAAAAAAAATGTTAGAGTAAAAAAGATGAAAGTTGAGGGTTTTATGGTCTTTTACACATAATTAGATGTCTAAATAGCATTTGGGGCCTCTTTGTGTAATTGAAACACAAAAATGGTCATAATGTGTGACATTCTCATCTAATTTTATCACATATAAACATTTGTCAAATAAAAATTTGATATAATAACACATGTAAAAATAGCATACAAAATAATATACAACTAAACGTGTGTCATCAAAAATATATTTGTACATAACGCGGATTCAACTCTAATATCTCCAGCGCTCGTCTTGAGATATACAAAATCCAATACAGAGCTACAAAATGAAGCTTCATATAATGCATATTTAATTCTACAAAAATTGAAAAATACTATATGTCTCTTTTTACCTTTTCTCTCACGAATTATAATAGACGAGATATTCTACATGTTTGTGTTTGTAATGAGTTTTACAATTTTCTCTATTCCACATTTTTTCTCTATACAACACGAACAAAAATATTTTTCTTTTTGAAATTATGATCTTAGTTATTTTAAAAAATTTGAAGCTTTAATCAAATGTTTTTTTGGGTATGTGCTTAGAACCGACCCCTGAGTATCTCCTTACAATGCTGGCTTTGTTTGACGAACACTCCCAAGTTTGATATTTGAAATCGATTATATGACAATTGGGTTTGTTGTCTAACGTCTCAAATTAGCATAGATTTCTGTTTTCTACGAAGTTGCTATAAACTCGGTAATTAAGATGCGCTTGTAATGATAAGGTCAACTTTAGTTATATTTCAACTATTGTTGGAAAGATGTAAGGCAAAATGCAAACAAAATCATTAGAACTCCAAAACTTTGCCATTTCATCTACTTATCATTATTAAAGAAAACTTCATTTTGCATTTTTCTTTACCAATCCTTCTCTAAAAGTATATACTTTCCGTGCAAATAGAGTAGCCTCAATTTATTTATGTTTATATCTGCTCTGCTTTTTCACATGATGGGTCCTGCGGGAATATTATTCCCCAATGATTTGGACTTTTTCCACCATAACTAGACCCTTCTTGGCTTCTTTGATTACACAAAAGTTAGAAGTTATGCTCATTACAACTAAACAAGGATCTAAGTAGTGCTCCAATATTCATAAATGGCTATTTCATGTAAAACCAAAATCATTTACTTTCTCTTTCTCTTATTTTATATTTTTATGTTTGCTATTAATCATGATCGGGTATTATTATATAGAAAAATATTTTAGCATAAACTAACCTCCTTTTAGGGATGACATTTTTGACTTCGAAAGTTAGAAAATGAGAGCGAGAATTATATCACAAAACATGTGCTTTATTATCCACGTTTGTTATGAGTTACGGAAACTTAAATTTTTTCAGCTTGCTGTTAGTTTTTTTTACATGAAATTCATATTTTCATCAAACTTCTAAAACGATATATTATTACTGTCATTTTTTTCAACCAATTAATTTAAATATGAGAAAACTTCACGATTGGTAATGTAATCCGGAAAAAAAGAGTTTACAAACAAAATTTTTCTTTATGAAGCACGATCGGGTAGGATTCGCTAATAGCCTGCTTAGAGTTAAAAAAGTTAAAATTTATAGAAATAATAAAAAAGAAAAAAAAAATAAGAAGGATGCATACATCATCAAAGAAATTTGAGAAAGCCGACTCTTTTTCAGGTGATTGAATAATGATTATAAGTTGTGCATAATCCGCTTCAAAATTTTGACAATATATCATTCTTTGGTGAATCTTTTGTATCGTCCAAAGAAAAACTTCCCTCTCACAATGCAAAAGTGTTAAAATTCGTTTTATGCTTGTAACCCTGAGTAAAATCGTCATACCATCTGGGTCTTCACGGACCCAACCAATCAATATCGAATACTCACCAATGGCATGCTCGAAAATACTCTCTTTATCTGGTTCGACCTCTTAGAACACCTTCTAATTCTTCACCCTCCATATAAACTACATAATTCATATATAAATCATGGTTGATTAATTCTGCTCTATCACCGTAGAAATTCTCCAGAAAACATAATCTAAGTTTGTGTACACTGAACTTGAAGCAAAACCAGCTATCGTTGTCAGGATAGGAGATAAGGCTCACCATTTTTAGTTAATTGGGACATTCGAAAAAGGCATAGTTATCATTCTCTCTAATTAGTGTCACATATTATCCCTCGTTGTGAGAGTCGTACTAAAACTGCCAAAACATTTGATAATATTTGTCACACAAAATGGTTAATTTTTAATTGACAATCCAACTGCAAAACTTGAACCTTCAACATATTTATGCTTGGTCCCTTTTTAAGTTGACCAGTTAATATTTCCGGATATTAGTGCTGGTTAAAACGTTATTTTTACTATATCAGTCAATATGTGGGAGTTAACACAAATTTTCATTGAATGGATCTCTGATTTTTTTCGATTTTACATGCTTCTGCATAGATCTCTTTACTGAGACATGGACCTTAAAAGATCTAAATATGACAAATATTTTTTTAAGGTTTAAGTTTTTGTTCTACAAAACTTATTATACCTATATTCTACTAATAAAATTAATAGATTTTTGTGCATCTATTATTTATAAAACAGAGGAAGTATATGTAAATATATTTCACTATTTATACCAAAATTTCTAGGCTTATCTTTATTTTTATGTTTGTAGATCCACTATTTAAAATTGTAATGTGTTACTTAACTAATCATTACAAGAAAATAGTCAATTTGATGTAAGCTTTCAAGCTGTAAAAATGAGATACTTTCATATAGATTTTCCAACAGAAAATATGTTGATTTTAGTTTTCAAGTTATTGAAAATCAATATTTGCAAGAAATTGTACAATCACATTACGAAGTTTTTAGCTATTTTGGCCAAATTTTCAAACGTACTTTCGGAAAATTTAATAATTTCGTAAAATATATTGTATCTTGATGATAAATTAAAATTTTGATATATTAAATATAAATTAAAAATATTTAATCTACTTCTCCGTCTTGTTTTTCAAAATATAATCTACCATATTTGGGGTTGTACACAACCGTCGTTGCCACGGTAGTGCTCCAATGCTGTTGCAGAGTCTCTATGAGATGATCGACAAGTCTATTCAGTGCAAGTCCCTCTCCATTCAAGCTTTTGGTGATCACATATATGATGATATGGTCATGTTATGGTTTGGCTCTCGGCCATAGTACATGATTCTATTTTCTTTAACTTATGATTGATTACACATAGTTACATTTTTTTGGGTTCCCGATTGTTCTGAAAAATATTCTTTGTAATTACGCTTATAAGTTTATCTATGCTAATTTAAATTAAGAATATTTATCATATAAATTCTATGAAAATTTACTATGACTTGTTAAAATTTCTACTGAGGTGAAGTTTTAAAGATAAAGTAATTATTTAGATGAAATCATGCTCAACGTTTTCACTTTATTTTCTTAAACATTTTTGTAGTTTCTTTTTGTCATTTTTATATTTTTTAGTTCATTCATTTATCATTTTTTAGATAAACCTAAATTTTTTTTTTATAAAATATGTATATTAAAATACCAAAAATGTAATGTTGTTACATAAATCTAAACAACATAAATAACAAACTTAACTCAAAATCTGATATTAATTAGTTGCATCTTGAATTGGTAAAATAATTAAAAGCCTATAGAAGTAAAGTTTGAAAAACAAATTCTGTTTAAGGTTAGAGGGAGAGAAATAATGGCTAGTTTTTTGAAGAAAATAATGAGTCTTGGATATGTAAAAAAGTGAGAACAAAAAGTTATATATATAGAAATACGGATTATAATTAAGAGAAGTCTCTCGAATCAGAATTTACCGAGGGAAAATCCCTTAACTAAATTTATAGATTTAATTCATCAGGCAATAATCCGCTAATGAAAAAATTATTTGTCTATTGCACTGTCAAAATCACAAAATAACATAAATTTTTGTAAAATTGATAATAAAAAAAACATCGTAATTTTTAATAAGACATAGGCTTCTTCTGATATCAACAAGATGGCATAATGTATCTCAATCTTACACTTGCACCTAACAACAAACTCCAAGAAACTTTCAATTGAGAAATGAAAATGATCTAGTATCATACGGGACCAAAAATAAAGAAGGATCGTGACGCATTAGCCTCTAAAACTCAAGATTAGCTGGAAGATAATGGTTTCTTTTAGAGAAAATAAAAGGTTTAATGGTGAGAGAGTTTGGATCAATGTCTATGTATATAGTTTCCTTTTTTGTCGTCTGAATATCGTCGGGTCCTCTCAATCGCGAGCTACCGACATACTTTTTGTCGTTATTTAAGATATTGCTGGTAATAGCAATCTCTTCATCTCTTCGTGTCTCCTCTTCTTAGATATGTGTCTGGTGTTTCGTCTAGTTTTTAAAAATCATAAGATTATTTTTTATCAAAGTTATGTTATTTTACAGAAAATATTTTGTTTTTTCGCTTTGACGGTATAATATACAGAGGGTTTTTTATTAATGGATTATAATTTTAGGTTTTTAAATCTATAAATTTAGATAAATTGGTTTCCTTTGACGAGTTTATACTTAAGAGAATTTTTCATCAAATCCCATATAAAAAAATCATAATGGATGCTAGTGGCATATCATGCGAGTATAATAGGAAGTGGTAGATTTGAGAGTCTGAAAGACCATATATTTAACTTTGTAAAACACATACGAGAATGCTCTGTCTTTTATATATATATATATATATATATAT
>OVAN01004818.1:0-24883 GCA_900406275.1 Anastatica hierochuntica
TTAAGTTGCCATGTCATAATTTTTTGTTAAAAACAATTGTGGTGATGACATATGGCAAACTTACTTCTTAATTAATGTATAGGGGATTGATTTTATTAATTCGAATTAACCAGGTTAGAACCTAGAAGAAAAAGAGGCTTTGTTCCTACCTCATCCGAAAACATATTTATATTAGTCAACAAAGATTTTCATTTTAAGTAATGTTTTTATATAATGTTTTGGCCAAAGAAACATCTTACATTGTGAGGTCAACCAAAACACTCTAATTCCAGGTGGGATTCAAGTCATTAATTTTATTTGTTTATAGCGTATGCAGAAGCTGGTAAACATTTGATATAAACAAAACCATCACCGTTGACAAAAAACCGAGTTTTAAAAAACATTTGAAAATTTAATATAACATTTTATAATGTATACCTTTCTTGTTTTCAGATATACCTATACCGAAAATGTCTACAAATGTTTTATCAAAGAGAAAATTAAATTTGTTCAAGTGTATGAAATTGTTTTAAATAAAAGGCAACTCGAACCTAAGTGGATCCTAAAACAAACCGGACCATATTTTACGTTAACCGGGTTGAATGTAACCAACCCACGCAACATGCAAAATAATGTTCAGTTGTGTACGGGAAGTAGCTGTCGCTCCCAATGAAGACATATTTTGTCTGGTTGTGATGATAAAGCGAGAGTGCTTCCTCCCTTTGAAGACTATTTGAAAATAAAGATGTATCGGAAAATGTATATGTTTTCTTACTGAAAAAAAGATGAATTACAATGTGTTTATATACACTTCAATAACCAAAATAAACCGATCAAAAGAATCTTAATTTATTTAAACCAGATTAAACCAAACTCAATCATAATATTCTCCCCAAGATGAGGATCCATATATATTATGAATACTCATTTTGCTTATCAAATCTCAAAAAAGAGAAAGATGAAAGAGCTTGGTCAATACATCTGCTACCTGATTTCTTGTTCCGACAAACATGGTCTTCAAGATACCTCTCTTCATTGCTTCTTTCAATTCGTGACAAATATCTGCTAATTGATTTCATGCATACTATATTTGAAAAGAATAATCTAACAGAAAGTGTATATGTTTTCTTATTGAATAAAGATTGATTACAATGTGTTTATATACACCTGAACAACCATAGTAAATCGATCAAAAGAATCTTAATTTACTTAAACCAGATTAAACCAAACTCAAATTTAATAAAGACAAATCTATCTTAGATCAATCTTCTTTTTCTTTCGGAAGTTCCTCCCTTTGAAGACAAATCTATCTTAGATCAATCTTCTTTTTGTTTCTTCTGAAAGGTTCAGAGCATGTGGGTCTGTATATCCCCAGACATGGTCTCGTCAATCGTTTAATTATGCAAATGTATGATCCAAATGTGTAAAATGTACATCAACCACCTATTACAATCGCTTATGTGATTGGTAATTAGTGAAGCGGATGCGTCTCCAATGAACCCTTCCATATCTAGTCTCTAGCTACTAATCAAACTAATAACATTTTGCGGTCAATAAAATAACAATTTAATTTGAGTGGCTTTGATCCCCCCCCCCCAAAAAAAATGAGTTACAAACAAAACAACTGAATTTGAATACTATACGATGAACTTCAATGTCAACATAAAAAAATGATTAGGATAGCTGGAAATTTAATTAAGATAAATGTTAACAATATATCCCATTTTGCTATGATTTATTTGAGGTTGGATTCGTGGATCCAAGTCATTCGAGTGTGGAAAAACAATCAGTACTTGTATCCCTTAGACTGTTGAAAAAGCCAAAATTTTGTTCTTTCCACGTGAACTGAACTGATGATCAAAAATATCACATAAAGGGGAAAATCATTTAAATCTTAAGTTATTTGTATATCATCATTTAAAATTTCTAACTATTTTTTATGTTTTGCGACTGATCTTGTTGTTTATTTTGAATCGATGGTTGTGATCAATCAATCCTCACACCTTCCACCGTCAATCAAAGAAAGAGTAAAAAAGAGAGACGATTCAAAAAACTTTTGTGTAACGTTTGTCCCTTTCATTTTAAGGTCCACGACACGTTATTCACATATCAACACCACATAAACCATCTCAATTCATTAAACCATCTTTCTTGAACCGAAAATTCAATTAAACCGAGCGAACCATGTCCTAACCGAAAATCAAATCTAAACCAATTCAATCTTTAACCATTATCATGCCAACCAAGTTTGAAAAGAAATGAGAGAAATTATTAAAATCGGGTACCCAAAATCGAACACCAGTCCCGACCATCATCTTCCGACTACTTGTTCTACTCACATGCAAGGGACAAAAGGGAAAATAAGAGGGACAAGAAGGGTGAATGACATGGAAATTACTCAACAAGGGGGTGAGTTGCTAAACACGCAAAGCCGAAGACCTGATCTAATAGTTATACAATACAACGAATTTAACACCAACCGACGCATCTAAAGCGCCATAATCATCACAAAATGACATCTCAATATGCCCTAAACAAATTCCCTTCCCCGAGGCTCACACACAACATCTTAACTATCTCCACGAGATCCCAAAACTAACTAACATCCCACGGAGGGTACCATTTCTCCTCTTTCTCACACAACGACTTTCAATCTCAAGCAACTTCTTGTTCAAGTTATTACGACATCCTAGACCTAAAAAGGCTATGAAATAACAAACATGACAAACTCAACATTCAAAGAGACTATCAAACAACACGCTTTAAGCCAATTTTACCAGAGAGATTACAAAAAACCAAGTGAACGGTTTACGCATTAAGCTTCTCACCGTTGTCAAGAGTCGAGATCTTGTCTCGGTTGACAACGATGGACGATTTATGGGAACTAGGGACATCCTGAATGCGGCGGAACGGCTACGGACTCGCAGAGACGACGACTCAGAGTCACGATCCGTGAAGATCTCCTCAACATGTCTCCAAACGGAGAATGACAGCGGCGCACAACGCTCAGCGAACTCGAATCGGCGAGGAAGCTACAGACGGCAGCGTACGACGCAGACCAGCGACAGAGAGGAGGTTGGAGCTCCTCGAGGTCGTGGGCCACATGACCTCGAACATAAAACAGAACAGAAATATGAAAAACTGAGAAAAAGAACCTAAACAGGCTAAATTGGGTCGAACCAGTTAAATCTGACTAAACCGACTAAACAGGTCGTGTCGACAATCTAGCAGACCTTAATTAACCGATCATATCAACTAACCAACCGATCTAAAGGCTAAAAAGGAAAGTAAAAAAGAATGAAATAGATATACTTACCAGAAAAAGCGTCAGAGTTCATCGTAACCTTTTGGAAACCTGTGCGGAACTCGCCAAGAAGAACAGAGTTGACAAAAAAATTCCCTGGAACTTGTCAAAAAAAGAACTCTGTCGGTGGGGTTGACCGAGACGTTGGCTCCTATGCAAAGTATTCCTTTGGCTTGATGAAAAAAATATGAAGGAAAGGAGTCTCTCTTTATAGGGAAAGGATAAGAAGGAAGAAAGTAAATATTCCGAAGTTCCTAACAATTAGTTAAAGACTTTTACATTTTTTTATAACATGGAAGTTCAGTATCTGTGGATCTCTATTTTAATAGACAAGGTAAGATACTTGCACTTGGCGAGTCAACCTTTCCTAATGCAGCTCGAACTCGTGACCTCCTCTTTTAATAGAAAGACTTTTAACACCGGATCAACACTTTGTTGATGACTTTTACAGAATTGATAAAATACATTTTACTATGTGACAAGTTAAAACCCAACTACTCTTTTCATATTTCCCTTTATTATGACAAAACACCGCAATTCTACTGTCTTCTATATTTTACAGCAAATTCTTTTGTGGTTATGTTCAACTGTCGCTAATTATTCTCCTAAGAAAATCTTCATGGAATGAGTTTTTTTACCAACCAAACACTAAATCAGATAGTCATTCCGTAATTGGTTGCCCAATTCGAAAGAGAAGAATCTACAAAAATATAATCATAATGTAAACTACGGGATCCTCGAGCTAGGTTGTCTGCTTGTGTATTCGCTGTGCGCGGGATTTTTGATAATGTGAAACCTGGAAGCTGATCACAAAGTCGTTGAAATTCTTAGATGTAGATACAGAAAGCTGGCCAATCATCTGGATCGTGTAAAATCGTAAGTAGCTCCATACAATCGGTCTCGAATATCTGGCAGTCAATCCTTGGACTCTCTCAAAATGGTATGAAAGTAATACCTCTCAGACTCTCTCATATGCTCTGTGTTGATGACAATTGTGAACTTGATGAATCAACTCTTTCATTATTAATTCTCAAATTCCTAGTACATTTTCGTAAAGTTTGGTCGATGAGTGCTTTACATCCAATATCCATCTAAAATACAATCTTTTTTGTTTACTATTTATATGCTGTAAAACTCTGGAAACCATCAGTATATATGCATGTCTTCTTTCGCTGCTAACTTAGCTTCTCTTTTGGACGTCAATGATTAGATTTTCCTTTCTCTTCGAAGTATACTATTTTCTAACTTTGTTACTTGCTCTGTTTCTAACGCCTTTTCTTTCTTTCTTATGGTTTTCTCTCGAACATAAGCCTTTATTGGCTTATCTGAACCTACAGTTTTACTAATAAAATTGATTTACAATTGAGCTTAAATTAGGGGAAAAGTGAATCCAAACTCACCTCGCGGACGGAACAAGAACTAAACTCGGTACATATACACTGTTGATTGAAGGGCTATTTTGCCTAAACTCTTCGGTTTCAATTTTTTCAATCCCACTTTGCGATATCATAGAAACTTTGATACGAGCAATTATATGTTCCATCTCTTCTTCAGAAAACATTGTAATCTTTTTCTTCTTGATGAAAAAACTTTGATCACTAAAAACTGGCTGATAATTTCTTGTAACATTAAACATATACTCCCACACTAGAATCTGATCTTTGGCCCTCCTCTGAATACATACTTCAATTTTTACTCCTTCGTGTTGTTGATATAGCAGCAAAAGTCCATTTCCTCCCACAGAAGATAAAGTCAATGTTCCCCTTACTTCAAAGGTTAATGGAGAAGCTTCAAATTCTTCTCTGGAAAAATCAAAACCTTGAACAAAGACTTTGTCTTCTAAAGAGGCCAGCCAAAAAGAGCTTCCCTCCAATGAAGCAACCATCATCGGTCTACTAACACTCCAATATCCTGTTATACTTACATATCTCCAAGGGTCAGAGGACAACTCATAAAACTTGGCATCCGGCTCATAAACCTCACAGTCTCTGTCAGAAACACCAAAATTGAATCGCAGAACTTTATACTGTTTTTTTCCTATCGCATCCTAAATAATATTGGTCGTATAATGACAAAATGTTTCTGTCATTCCATCTAATCTCTCCATGGTTCCATACAACTATCATGTAGGATATAATGTTACATATAATTAAACCATTAAAGGTTGCTAAAATTCTAATTGTTTTTGTTCAAAAATCCCGTAGTTGCAGATACATGGATGATAGTGGATCCTCTACGTCCACCTTCCGAAATCCAGACCCTCTTGTGTGAAGAAACAAGAGATTTTGGCAAGTTTTCAAATGGGCATATATAAACCTAGGCTCCATGAAAAGAGACTTCCATTCTTTGAAAACCTCTTCAAAACGTGTCAGAGAACTGATTGGAAGCTTAAGAAGTACCTTTTGCAACTACATCAGCTAGGAGTTCCCGTAACTTTCTATAAGCAGCCCAACCAGTTGGTGAACTGCTTCGTAATTTCCTATGTAAATGTTTAAATCTATTTAAAGTCATGCAGGGACATAGAGATGATGATCGTGACCTTTTTGGAATGGCCTTTACCTAGGTTTTGCTGTAAAATGATGTTATGTCACTAGTCGGTCTTGATAGTCTAAAAAACCTTTGGTTTTTTGAACAATCTTAGACTCATAATATTTCTTCTCATTTTGTCGAAATGCAACAGTTGAACGAGAGCTTTGATGAAACATTTCATCTGTTTTAATGGAGTCCTTCTGTTTGTCCATGATATTTTCTGGCAACAAGCTATGATCCCAAATTCTCTTGTCCAATTTTCCTCTTTTTCCCTCAAAATCATCAGCTAAATTCTTTGATAACACCCTTGTGCGCGAAGACTATCACACTTTGGAACAATGGTAAAACCATAATCTTTCTTTTTCAATACCTTTTGGAACTTGCTCAGCCATCAAAATTTTACCACCTGCATGAGCATCATCATTCTGTTTGTTATCTCTCAATTCTTGTTTAGTTTGAAGCTCCTTTTTCTTCTTTGATTCTCCTCTTTCTTCTTTGATTCATATATTCCAAAAAGGAAAATAAACATTAAAATTTATTCATATACCCACATAATCATCAAAATGTATAATTTATACTCCATTTTCAAGCAAACTTGTGTGCCGGACCCCAACATATCAAGAGGAATGTCAATGGTGACCGTAGCCAAAAATGGTTCTAGAGGCAAAGAGAATACTTTGGAACTCGAAGCAATCGAAACATTTCTAGAATTCTAAGAATGTGGACAAATAACAATCAGCAGGTGCCGAAATGGTCTTCAGAATCTTAGAGAATCTCATAGCCTAAAATCACCACATAAGCCAAGAATAGAATCCATAATAGCAAACAAGTAGCCTTGAATCTTTCTGGAACATAATCCATGAAATTAATTGAACAGAGATACCAAAAGAAACAACAAAAAGCAGAAGACAAGAAGAGAATCAAGAACAACAAATGAGTAACCCTAAATCTTTACATAACAAAATCGATGGAATTACAAAAAAAAATTCAAACAAATGTTGGGTTCCATTCTCACCATGATTATTCAATAGTCTGACTCCTAACAATACCCTAAGTTTAAACCTGTAAAAAACTGATAAATCAACAAAAAAGTACAAAACACAAAAGAAAGCCAAGTAAAGCTAGGTTAAATGGAAATTCGATCCAAACTTATACTATAAAATCGAAGAGAAAAAAAGCTTACAACGAAAGGATTATCTTCTTCTTCTTAGACGAATAGGTTCTGATCATTGCTATGAGTCATGGTTACCGAAGCTTCTCTCGATCTCGACGATTCTCTCGATCCTGAAGATGAAATTCGATGAATTGGAGAAACGATAATCGATTGCGATTGGAAAATAGAAAGAAACTGGGTGGGATTCTTGAGTTACCGAAGCTTCTCTCAATCCCAAAGATTTTCTCGATCCCGAAGATGAAATCCGATGAACTAGAGAAACGAAAGTCGATGTCTACTAGAAAAGAGAAAAAATCTAAGTGGACTTCTTGAGTGAAAGAGAGAGAGAGAGAGACGGTTAGTTGCTGAGGATTTCTTTTAGCTATGAAGTCTCCTAATTTAACTCATACATTAAATGATTAAGCGCTCCGGATTATGGCCACTCAACCATTTATGTATTAATACATGTATTGCCTTCAGATGTTTTCAGCAATTTGATTTCCACTTTTCTAACTCAAGCTTCTTCTAACTTGTTTATGTTTTGGGTCGACCAGTAAAAGGACTTTTTCTAAAAAAATACACAGAGTTTTTTTTTTGAAATTGAAAAGCTATAAAATTCTTTCTCTAGCTATTGAAAAGGCAGAACTTCTTTCTTCTACACAAATTGTTGTTTCGTCACCACCGACGACTCTGATCACCAAAGATTTTGTGCTTATCAGTTATCGTTTGCACATAATTTAATTACCTTGGTTTTATGTTTACTTCTACATTTATTTCGAGTGTTAATGTGAAATCAAATTATTGTTGATTTGCTACTAGACACCAGGGTTGTTCCCGTCATCGGTTCTGTCGGCAAATGATGTTACTATCTATGTATTGTCATGTACTGTCATATAGAGTGTCCTTTTGTTGACAATGGCTCGTTGTGTCTGTTCGTTTTCTTCTTCAAATATTATCATAGTGTCAAAGTTTAACATAAACCATCTCATAAGTGTGTTTTCAAAGGGATTTTTCCTCTCAAAAGAGACGTCATCTTCTATAGTGATGACAAGAGAGTATACTCTTCAAGTCATTAACACATCAAATGATCTATTTAGTGATAAAAGGCGTTCGATCACAAAGGGTAACAATCGAACACAAGATCATATAAGACCGAACAAAGATGGATACATTTAGCGAGTCAGTCTATCATACGATAAGAATTAAGAAGCTTCATATTACTTTCTATCTTCAAGATCTTCTTAAAAATGTTTTTGTGTAACATGTTAAAGTTGTATTTGATATTAATAAATGCTTAGATGTTAAAAATATGTATATAGACACTTTTCTAAAAGATATAACAAATATAAACATTCTTTTTACTTCACACTTTCTTTATGTATATTTACTATTTTACTCTCTACTAATCAATTAATTCTGGTTATGATGACTTTGTTTTCAAAATTAAAATTAAAATTCCAAACTAAAATAACAATTAGTATAAGACTATTACAGAACTTATAAAATATATTTTACTCTGTAAAACCCCAATATTCTTTTCATATTTCCTTTTCCTACAACCAACACCGCAATTCTATCATCGCTGTTTTCGTGGTTATGTACAACCGTCACTCTTACTTTGCTAACAAAATCTTCACCGAATGATTTAAAATATCATTTTTCTTGTGGTGTTTCAAGTTGAGTTTACTATCCAATCAAGTTGAAAAACAAAGATTTGATTCTCAAACATATCATATAATTTAATTTTGACTTATTATGTTTCATCCTTGATCTTTGTTTAATTGTATCTTTGTAAAATATTTATTTATCACGTCGTTTATATATTAAAAATTAGTTTTTTCATTTAGATATGATTTTGGTTTTAACAACTAAGATATATTATTCAATTTATGAAAAACTCAATAATGTGTCTTTCATCATATAGTAAGATAAACTGTCGTCCAAAAACACATTTATAAAAATAAATAAAATTGTGAAAATTATAACAAGAAAATTTAACTTTTTTTTTAACTCTTTCAATATAACAAAAACTCAGGAGCCAAAACAAAGTATACAAAGAAAGTAAAAAACAGAACCAATACAAGCAAAAAACAGAGCGCAAGTTAAAGAGACAAAATGGAAAATAAGAGACATCGAGAAGGGTTCGTGTAATACGAACTTGGCTACATAAGCTACTACTTCCAGGATAGACTGAACAAAGAAATTGTCTTATTCTCCTTCTTGTCTGAGAAGTTCATGGAGCCATGATGGACCGTCGATGGATATGTAGGATTGGAATCTATTCTCTGCTATGACGCTATGGGCAATCTTCAAAGCTGCAGCATTGCAGGATGGCTGGACTAAACACGCCGACCAATTCGTCAGCTGTTGTAGATACTTTCGTATTTCAGCCAGTGTGTTGCGGAATCGAGGAAAAAGATGAGGGTGATGTATTGCTTCAATCGCTTGTGGAGAAGATGATTCGAATATGACGTTCCGTTGACGAAGATGCGATAAACTCTCAGCTCCCCATAAAAGACACAACAAATCAGCTTCCAAAGGGGAATGAGTACCTGAGTAGGCTCTTCTACTATGAAATAAAGTCTTGCCCTCTGCATTTCTTAAAAGCCAAGCAGCCCGACTGTTATGGCTTGAGTAACTCCACGATGCCCCCACATTACATTTAGTGTAACCAGGCGGTGGTTTAGACCAAGTTTCAGATGAACTCGATAAAGACACGAAAGCAGCATAGTCATTCTCCTCTGGTTTGTTAGCTTTTAGCCATTCATCATGACTCTCTTCAGCTCTACGTAGAATCCCAAGGGCATCATGTTGAGTTTGCTCAAAAACCATAACATTTCTCGCTTTCCAAATCTGCCATAAGATTTCCGGTATACAGTTGAAATATCTATGGCCACTAGTCTGGTTATGACTACACCTGAATAGATGAAATAAGTTCAGAAAGGTGGAAGTGCGAGAGAAACCATTTGCCAGTGGAGGTATGTGCGAAAGTTCCCAGACTTGTTTCGCATTAGGACATAAGAATAGAATGTGACAAATCGTTTCAGTCTCAGTAGCACAGACCCGACAAGAAGTATCCATCAAAATCCCTCTTCCATGAAGTCTCTCGGCTACCGCGAGAGCCCCTGAGAGAGAACGCCAAAGAAAATGTTTGATCTTAGGGGAGGTTTTAATTCTCCATATCTTTGCCCACATCTTCTTCTCTATATCAGGGACGATAGGTGTGTCTTCTTGTTGGAATGAAGACAAAGGTTCTAAGAGCATCGAGCCACTACGGACAGAGTATAAACCTGTTTTTGATAAACTCCAAATATCAATATCCCTAAGTTTTGCCGATGGTTTGATCTTGAGAATGTGATCTGCATCTCCTTCCATAAATATGTTTTTCACCATCTCTTCATCCCACATCAAAGTTCCTGGTAAGTAAAGATCATTCACCTTAAGTTCCTCGTTTACTCTTGCGGTCTAATGGGAGGACACGGAAGACCATCCATGATCCAATTGCTCTTCCAAACCTTTGTGTTACCACCATCGCCAATGATGCGTAAGAGGCCTTTGCTTAATAATTCTCGACCATGAATGATACTTCTCCATGCGTAAGAGGGTCGCTTCCCTAAATGACCATCTTTAAAGGAACAAGTGGAGAAGTATCGACTCTTGTATAACCGAGCCAGCAAAGAGTCGGGTTGTGATAAAATTCTCCATGCTTGTTTGCCGAGTAAAGCTTGATTAAATTAAAGGTGGCAATGTCGCGAAAACCTAAACCACCTCTCTCTTTGGGTTGACAAAGCTTAGACCAAGCTACCCAAGGCAATTTCTTCCGATTATTACCGCTACTCCACCAGAATTCGGTCATGGCGCTTGTAATCTTTTTGCGTAGATCTTTTGGTAGTTTAAAACACGACATCGCATAGATAGGTAGAGCCATACATACCGATTTTAAAAGTATCTCCTTACCGCCAAGAGACAGAGATTTGACATACCATCCGTTGAGACGATAACTAAGTTTCTCGTGGATAAAATTGAGCAATTGCATTTTAGAACCGCTAAAACATTCCAGAAGTCCTAGATACTTGTCCTCACCTCCTTCCTTTTGGATACCCAAGACGTTTTTGATCCTAGTTTTAGTGTTTTCTCCAATCGATGAACCAAAGATAATTGAAGATTTCTGTGTGTTAATGACCTGACTCGAGGCGGAACCATAGAGTTCTAAACAATGTTTGAGCTCAGAACTTTCAGCAACCGTAGCATCTCCCAGGAAGAGACTATCATCAGCATATAATAAGTGATGGATTGAGGGTCCGTCTGGAGATAGTCGTATCCCGTTTAGTCTATGACGTCTTGCCGCATTGTTCATTACATTAACCAAGGCCTCTGCACTAAGAATAAATAAGAACGGAGATAAATGATCACCTTGGCGGATTCCACGTTCCGGTTTGACAAAACCATGATTGCGCCCATTAAGAAGAACCGTGTAAGTAACCGTACTTACGCAAGACATAATCCATCTCGACCATTGATGAGCAAAACCCATTTTTTCCAAGAGAATTTCCAGGAAGTTCCATTCCACTATGTCATAAGCCTTTGACATATCAGTTTTGATAGCCATTGATTTACTAGAAACCGAAGGATTTGTCCGTAAAGCATGGACCATCTCATGTGCAATCAGGATATTATCCGATATCAGACGATTAGCCACAAAAGCCCCTTGCGTATCCGAAATAATCATGGGAAGAATCTGTTTAAGTCTATTACAAAGGATATTAGAGATAACCTTGTAGTGAACCGAACAAAGACTTATTGGTCGCATTTCATTCATCGTCGTCGGGGAAGTGACTTTAAGGAGTAAAAAGAGTTGGGTGTAGTTCCATTCGGTAGGCATGATAGAAGTCTGAAAGAAGGATTTAATCTCTTCTGTGAGATTTGGACCAACTATATGCCATAACTTTTGATAAAAGAAGCTAGTAAAGCCATCAGCTCCCGGGGAATTACTTCTTTTAATTTTAAACATGTTAAATTATAGATTGCCAACTCAAAAGCAATTTGCAATAAATGGAGTGACACATGTATTCTATGTAATTTTATAAGTTCTCGAACGACTTTTATTGTTTTATTTTTTTTGACACTGAACGACTTTTATTGTTAACAAAACTTTAACAGGAAACTGAATTAAATCGTTTTTATATGTAATTAAATTGTATCCCAAACTCATCAGAAGAAAGTATATTCATAACACACACAAGGACAAAAACTCTGCTTTCTTTTGTGTTGGGTTTACATATACAAAGCCTCCTAATAAATAGACACACTTTTATCAGTCGATCATTCAAGATTCAAATGTACGCATGTCTCCCACCCAAAAAAAAATATGTGTGAAAATTCTTAGGTGGTCATATGGGATCCATAATTCCAAAACGATTGGAAGAAAAAAAGTAGGAGTAACGCAGTGAGAATCTGATGAGTAAAAGAGAATGTTTTTGAAGTTGTTGCACAAGAAGCTTGTGATAAGAAAAGAGACATGCACTTGAGCTCTACGGAGAAGGAGGTGCGCGAGCCATACGCATCTGGATGATAAATGATTTCTCCTTGACGACATTTGAATTCTCCTAAGCTCCATTCCTATAGTTTCATTAGATTCATTACAAGATTATATCATATATAACATATGTTTATTAACTTAGAGGATATATACATGTATAGTGTGTTTCAAGTGTGCAATACATACCTCAAGCTGGCGACCAAAAGTGACAAGGATAGTGTCGGGATCGGCGTGGAAAGAGAGTGGTCCTTTCCCTGAGTTGACACGAAACTCGCAGTTCTTAGCTGGAAGGTGAAGACTAAGTGTGTAATGAAGCATTTCTTCGGTTGTCTCTTTAGGCAAAGGAGGGCTTTGCTCTGTTACATTTTCATGATTGTACCTATAAACACTGAGCACAGATTCTCCCCTTTGTATTCTCTTATCAGTTTGTCTCTTCGCGTTTTCTACCATTATTTGCCCTAGTTTCCTCGCTATCTCTTCAAGTTTGTCGGCTATATTCTCCATTTCTTGGCTGCAATTAATCCAACAAAAAAAAAAGATCCATCATTCATAACATTCACCAAGTACTTAATTTTGTTACCAAATGGTTTCATTTTTGTAATTAAGCGCATACTAACTAGTTCCAAAGGAAACCTTCTTCATCTACCAAAGTAAACTTCATAGCCGGTATACATATATATTTTCTTGTGGCCATAATATTCAAGATTTGGGTCGAGCTTGTGACTTTGAAAGCTCTTCCCATTTGAATAAATAATCTATTACATGAATGGAGCTACCGATTTCAGATTATTTAGCTCGCTTGGATGCTACGAGCCAGTTATCTATGTGGTAACTTTTCCGAAACCTCTAACTTCAAAGTTGGAAGGTTTAAAGGATCGGTAGACCACGCTTTCAATATTCGTTTTGAAATACTTCCAATTCATCTATACACCAACAAAATCAAAAACACAGAGTGATTGAAATGAGGCCCATTAACGGCCCAATACCTGAAGCAGCGATATCTTTCGGGTCCGATATACTCGCGCGCCCATTCCATGCGTTCTTTCCACGACCGAACCCAAACGATCTCGTCTCTGTTCCCGACAACACTCCGGCGAAAACCCGTGTCTCTTCCCTCCAAAACTCCAAAGACCCGACCCGATTCCCTCACGAGCGACCTCATCTCCTCGCTCGATATCCCATGATAGCTCACGCGAAACGCACCGAACTCCCTCGCTGATCGCACCAGCCGATCCACCGACCCTTCTCTCCTCGACGCCAACAGCCGGAAATCAATCTCCGCCGGGATCAGATGACGTGAAGCGCAAGATTCTCCGAGGGAATGCGATTCCGGGAGGGTGAGCTCCGGGACCTGAATAGATTTCTCGATGATCTCGGTGAGGATCTCGCTGGCTGCGCAACGAGATCCTCTGGCTCTAGGGATAGGAGAAGGAGGTGGTGGTGGAGGAGACAATGAAGATACGTTCAATTGGCTCCTGGTTCGCATCAGAGCCATTGGAGAAAGCGAGAGAGAGAGAGGAGAACGAGATGATCCTAAGTTTCTTTGGGCGGTTTCAATTGTGAATCTCCGCCCCAAGAAAATATAAAAACTAAAAGAAAGAAGACTTTTTTTTTGATTGATTGTTTTGTGTTTGTAGAGAAAGTGAGGGTCCATTACTCATTATTCCAATTCAAACGAAGAAAATTGATAAATTTTTTTATCATATTGGTTGAATAATGGTGATGATGATGATTCATTTTTTTTTTTTTTTTTTTTTTTTTCCNGATGATGATTCATATGCTTCACTAACTTCATTTCCGATGGGAAGATTCGAATAATTTATATGTCAGAATTCGAGTTGAAACTTGACTTGGGCTATAACATATTTGACATCCGGGACAATATAAGATTAGGAAGAGACAAAAGGCTTTCAACTTCTTCTCATAAGGACCATAGTCCATAGGAATCAGTGATGGACCGGCCCTAAGTTCTTTAGAAAGGGTGGGAGGCACAAGCATACACTACGTTAAATGTTTAAATTCAAATATATTTCTAAAATTTAATTTTGAAAAAGTATATCACATATTACTCCATCTGTTTCAATTTAAATGATGTCTAAAGAAAAAAATTTGTTCCAACATATTTGATGTTTTCAAAATTTTATGTAATGATTTAATGTAATTTGACATTAGTGGTTATATTATGCAATCTTTCTTTTTATTGGTTCAATTAATTTATTTAATAATATTTTTACACAAACAAGAAAATTTGTATGAGAGTTTGTATTTTCTTAATATGTGTATTATCTTTAAACATATTTTAAATTGAAACAAATGGGGTAGTAATTAATTTGCTATTTAGCTGTCATATCTCCATGACTTTTCTTTTTAATACTTTCTTTGTATCAATATACTTGATGGTGAAAGTTATTCACATATATTAAAAAAAAACATAAATTTATTATGTTTTTCTCGTTCACCTAAAAATATCTATATATAATATAAAAGATGGTCAACTCTCTCTAATAATGCACCACATTATCAATTTCGGTTGATTTGAAGATGATTAGTGTCACTATTTAATTTAAAACTATTTAAATTAATTGTTATATTAATATAATCTATTAAATCAATATCTAACATGAGAACACGAAAAGTCATTTTATTTATTTTAAAGATTTTAAGTTTATAATCGAAGAAAAGTAATAGTTATTCTCTAAGGAATCAAATAAATTTAACAAGAAGAAAAGAAAACACAAAAATTGAGTTTAAATTATATTAGTTTTAACAAACCTGTTAATTATAATATTTTGTTTTACTTTTTCTAAAAAATAAAAACAACTACAAAATGCAATAGTACAATTTAGCTATTGTATTTGAATAAATTGATGTGTATTCGTTTTTTGAATTTTTTTTGAAACAAACATCTTATTCGATGATCACAATAAAATAAATAAAATGAAATAGATTAACTAATTGGATAAAGTTTTCAAATTAATTTTGAATATAATTTTTAATTTTTTTTGACTAATTAAAACCTCATATGTTATGCAAAGTTTTGTTATACGAAAAAATTAAGTGATCCAAATAATCAAAAAAGATTTAACAACGAACTGATGATAATTTTGAATGATGGAAACAATTTAGAAAAGAACATGAGAAACTAATAATCGTTAAAAAAGTAAGTTAC
Source organism: Anastatica hierochuntica (assembly GCA_900406275.1). Taxonomy (NCBI): domain Eukaryota; kingdom Viridiplantae; phylum Streptophyta; class Magnoliopsida; order Brassicales; family Brassicaceae; genus Anastatica; species Anastatica hierochuntica. Next base: position 15,674 of record OVAN01004818.1, read on the forward strand.
ATGAAAAGATTAACGAGCGTATAAGCTAGACAAAACCTTGAAAATTCAAATTCTCACTAAAAATAATACTAAAACATAAATATTTGTAAAAATGATGATGAATAAGTTTAAAAAACAAATCTCGCGCGTAGTGTGGCTCTTCGTCTAGTATTTATTATAAAGCTACATCAATCAATGGAAAAACACACTGCGAAATTCGGTTGATCAAAAAAGTCAAATATATTTAAATATTTGCATAGAAATTTAAAAACATCAGCTAAATTGAAACAAAAAAAAAATTTAAAACATCAACTAAACTGCTCCTTTCATTGTAAGTGATGTTTAAAGATTCCACGCATAGATTAAAAAACTTATATAGTCTTTTTAGTTGATCTATTCTACCTAAAGCCCATCATTAAGTAATTTCAACTAGTACAAACTCATACACTACAACAAAACTGTTAGCTTCCATCACTTAAAATGTGTCACAAAGAAAAATGATGTTGGTTTGAATTACTTAATAATAAGTGATGTAAACTATGAAATTTAGCATCACTTACAAATATCGACATTATTATTAACTATATTGACATCATTTAATTTCAAATAACGTTAATTAGTGTTATATTGCATCACTTAAACAAAACCATTACTAATAATAAAAGTCACATCATTTGAATAATTGATCTATATGCAAATACATTTTTACAACAATTAATTAATATTGACATTATTATTAAGAAAAATGATGTTGGTTTGAATTACTTAATAATAAGTGATGTAAACTATGAAATTTAGCATCACTTACAAATATCGACATTATTATTAACTATATTGACATCATTTAATTTCAAATAACGTTAATTAGTGTTATATTGCATCACTTAAACAAAACCATTACTAATAATAAAAGTCACATCATTTGAATAATTGATCTATATGCAAATACATTTTTACAACAATTAATTAATATTGACATTATTATTAAGAAAAATGATGTTGGTTTGAATTACTTAATAATAAGTGATGTAAACTATGAAATTTAGCATCACTTACAAATATCGACATTATTATTAACTATATTGACATCATTTCATTTCAAATGACGTTAATTAGTGTTATATTGCATCACTTAAACAAAACCAATACTAATAGTAAAAATCACAATTGAATAATTGACCTATATGCAAATACATTTTTAAAACAATTAATTAAAACGATGCAAATATTTTATTAGTTTGCATAAGTTACTGAGCGATATTAACTTTAGAAAAAAAGGAAATAATATATTTTATAAGAAAACGTTTGTTGTCTCACACCGACTAACCCGAAGGAAAGAGATCTAAACTTGTTCTTATATATGATTTAGTTAACAAGAGTTCTTTAAAACAGTTTAATGGAACAATAATTGTAATGGGTCACAGGACTTATTATTATTTTTTATTAAAATTACCAAATATTAAAAACTAAATAAAAGATAATAAAATTAAAATTTTCAAATTTAAATATTGTAAAATGGGCAATGTAATTAGAATTTTAGCATGGTTGATGGTAAACGATTCAATAATTACATCAATAAATCAATTATCTTAAATATAACAAATTTTAGTATCATTTATAATAATTGAAATGAAACTAACGCTTACATCAATTGTTATGATTGAGGCAAATTTTTATTTCATTTTTTTCGAATGACATTTATTAATATCATTTAGAATAAATGATGAAACTATTTGCATCAATAACAAATTGTAATCAAAAGAAATTAGAGTCACCACTTTCATAATCACTTATAAAATGATGCAAATTCATTTGTGTCAATTAAAAAATGATGTAAACAGATATTATAAATGATACAACACATATCATTTGTTGTAGTGATACTACATGATATGAACAATTCTTAAAATAAATCAAAAAAATATCTTAAAACATCACTTGAAGTGAAATGGAGGAAGTATAAAGTAATATATATATATATATAAACTAGAATTTTCTTGAGTATAATATTTTTATTTTGTAGATATACTATTTAAGTAAGTAATCTTTGGCATCCTTTGAAATATATACTGAATAAAAATTATTTTTTAGGATACAAGTCATATTAGTATTTCGTTCATAGATTATATTTTGTTATTGTTGGGATTATGATAAGAAATCAATAATAGAACACTAACATTAAAAAGTAATGTACAAACATGTGATTGGATCAAATATTTTTATATTCACTTTTCATATCTTGGATAATCAGACCCCATTATAACTACAAGTTTCCAACCAAGAAATTTATATGGACAGAAAATTACTTAGCCCGAAGATGACATGAATGATCAAACTAACAGAAATAAATAGTATAAAATAAGTTAAATAAGAACCCCAAGATGATCGAAGGGTCGTTATATCTAACCAATAGATATGTATATATTACAAGTGTATATAATTATAGCTATTGGCTGTCTCTGAGTTCCAGGTTTGTTTTCGTGGGGGTAACTAAAATATAAATATTAGTACCAAGTACCAACCAAAGTATCGTTTTTTTAAGTTTTAGATAAGTGGACCAGTTAAGTTAACAAGTGAAAATTCTACATTTTAACTTACACAAAGAAAAAGAAAAGTTGTCTAACAAGTGTGGTTTGTGAGTATGCATAATTGAAGTTTAAGGGCATGCATGTGATTATACACTAATTGGTTAGTCATAGCATCTTCCGTACGTGAGTAAGCTTCGCTTATGGTCCCCATTCTATTACTCTTTTATAATTTGTTCCATCGCATTTTAAGCAATAAGATGACAAATTTAACAATCAAAACGAATACCTATAAGAAGCAGAATGAGTTTAGGGATAATTTATACTATTAAACCTAATGCATTAAAAACAGTTGTTTATTACAAACGATATATAATAATATGTAGGTGTCGGAGTAAGAGACATGAAACAATTTTGGGTGACACCAAAGCTGTCGCTATCAAAGAAGATGTAATGAAAGTATCAAATAGCTTAGAAACTCTTGTGCATGGGTGGGAGTGGACAATAGCCACCTCCTACAATGATTTTGTATTTCAAAATTTTTTACTTTATCGAGGAAAATTATTTTTATGTTAAGAGAATTGCAACTAAAATACCTTTAAGATGACACCATCATTGATTTTGTTTTTTAGAATATTTTTAAATTATCGACGAAATTTTATATTTATAAAACGTAAGTTGCAACCATATATAAGCCCTTACTCTCTTTAAAAAAATGTAATGATAATTATGATGTTTAGCCTCATGTTTACTTGTGGCAAAATTATTCAAAGGATTAAACTTTTGGAACTCTTTTGTTAATAAACTAATATTGATAAATTTCTGTTCAAGATACATCATATTTGTACACGCATGGTTTTTTGGTCAAAGAATAAGGAAAAGTATTTAATTACTTCCAAAGAATTTCGAAAAAAGAAAACAAAAAAATGGTGGTAAGGGAATACTAAATGTAAAGAGCATTAATCTAAATACATACCGCATGTAAGGCGAGCTTGACAAAAACCCCTCTCTCTTTATGTAAATCGTGCAAGCACAAAACATACCTTAATTTTGATAATCAAGTAAATTAATAATCTGGATAGAAACTTAAAAATAAACTATTCAACTAAAAATAAAGAAAGTGAGGTTGAATATTTTTTTTAAAATAACATGAGGGACCTGTACTGAATTAGGTATTAAGGAGGATTTGATTTTTAACTGTGTTTTAGAAGATTTTTGTGAATTAAGAAAACAATTGTGATTTGTCTTTAAACTTTTCATGCAATTTCACCTAAAACTATGTGATTTGGATTTTAGTATTTTTAACAAAAAAAATGTACTAAAACATTTTTGAGTCACGCAAAATCAACCACTTAAATTTTTTTTAATTATAAACACTCAAAGAAATGGGTCAGATAAGTCTCCTCATCACAAGGCTAAATCCAACACAATGAAGCAGCGATGTGTCGACAAAAAGAATGCAGAAACAGAGCTGAAGAATGGTACTAAGAAGAAGACAAAAATAGGTCATCAAATTGCTTTCTCTAACCGTTTTGATACTCTCAAAGACTGTGCAATGATGAGCTCATGATTGGCATGTGACAACTAAGAGTAAAGGATAAGATTTGTAGCTTTTCTTAGATAAGTTGAGTCTTGCTATTGTAAAACCTTAAGGAGAATAAAGTTTAATGTTTTGAGTTTCTTCTTCATAAGTTTTTTTGTGTTCTTCATGGTATCAGAGCCATGGAAGGCAATCCAGATCTTTTCTCTTCTACGCCATTGAGCATCACTCAATGTGTGATTTTAAAACTCTCTTCTACAAACTACTTACTGTGGAAAACACAATTTGAGTCTTTCTTAGCAAGTCAATCTCTGTTGGGATATGTCACTGGAGACACACAAAGACCTAACACTACTATCATCGTAAGAAATGGAGATGTAGTCACAGAAGCACCTAATCCAGAGTTCAACAAATGGATGCGTAATGATCAAATAGTGAAAGCCTGGCTTTTTGGAACTCTCTCAGAGGAAGCATTAAGGGCAATATATGGTCTTCACTCATCTCAGGAGGTATGGATCACTCTAGCTAAAAAGTATAAATGTGTTTCAGCTACTAGAAAGCTAGATCTGCAAAGAAAACTTAGATCTACAACAAAGATGCAAAAATCTATGAGTGAGTATCTAAGTGAAGTTAAAACTATTTGTGATCAACTTGATTCTATAGGCTCTCTTATGTATGACCAAGAGATTATTTATAGTGTTTTGAGTGGTCTTGGTAAAGAATATGAGTCCATTTGCACTGTTATTGAGAACTCTATGGATGATATACATGAACCAAGTTTTGAAGATGTTGCTTATAAACTCACTGGGTTTGAAGATAAGCTGCTTACTTATCAACAGAATGTGGAAGTGTCTCCACACATGGTCTATCAGACTGGAAGAGGTTATGGTAGAGGTTATTATGGTAGAGGAAGAGGTCAGTTTGGTAGAAACAGAGGTGGTTTCAGAGGTTACAGAGGTCGAGGGTCTTACTCTACCCATGGAAGAGGTTTCCACCAGCATTTCAATCAAGGTTCTAGTTCAGAGGGTAACAACAGCAGGCCAACTTGTCAAATCTGTAACAGGTATGATCATTATGCTTCTAAATGCTATAATATATATGATCAAGATGAACAGGATGATGAGTTTCCACAAGCCTTGGCCACAATGAGGATCAGCGATCAACAAGGATCCTCTGGTCATGAGTGGTATCTTGAAACTGGTGCAACTGCTCATATCACCAACTCTACCACTCAACTTCAAACTGCTCAACCATACAATGGAGATGAGTCTGTTATAGTAGGAAATGGAGACTTCCTGCCTATAACTCATGTCGGGTCAGCTGTTCTGTCTACTCCTCAAGGTAACTTACCTCTCAAAGATGTCTTGGTTTGTCCAGAAATTACTAAACCTCTGTTGTCTATCTCTAAATTAACTGTTGATTATCCATGTGCCTTCACATTTGTTTCTGATGTTGTGTATGTCAAGGACAAGCAGACAAAACAGTTAATGAATCGATAAAAAAGGCATAAGGATTTATATGTTTTAAAGGATTCTCAGCTCAAGGTGTTCTACTTTAGCAGACATCAATCAACAAGCAAAGAGATATGGCATCAAAGGTTGGGACATCCCAATGATGAAATCCTTAATCTTCTATCTAGAACCAACTGTATAAAGTTCAATAAGATGAGCAAGTAAGAGTGTGAAGCTTGTCATATGGGGAAGAGCTGCCAACTTCCCTTCTTTCCTTCTGAGTTTGTTTCTAATAAGCCTCTTGAGAGGATTCACTTTGACTTGTGGAGGCCTGCTCATATTACTTCTCCTCAGGGTTTTCGTTTTTATGTGATCTTTGTTGACAACTATTCAAGATACACATGGTTTTTCCCTCTTAAATGCAAGTCAGATTTTTATTCAGTATTCATCATTTTTCAAAAGCTGGTTGAGAATATGTTTCAAACAAGAATTGGTATATTACAAAGTGATGGTGGAGGTGAATATACAAGTAAACAAATGATGGATCATCTAGCTAAATGTGGAATCAAACACATGATCTCTTGTCCTTACATTCCCCAACAGAATGAGATTTCAGAGAGAAAACACAGGCATATCACAAAATTGGGTCTCTCCATGATGTTTCTGAGTAAAGTACCTCAACAACTGTGGGTGGAAGCCTTCTACACAGCAAATCATCTGATAAATGTGTTGCCTTCTTCAGTTCTACCAGAAAGAAAGAGCCCCTATGAAGTTCTGATGAAAAGAAGACCAGAGTATTTTGCTTCAAGAGTGTTTGGGAGTAGGGAGTAAGTGTTATCCTTATCTCAAACCTTACTCTCAAAAAAAGTTTGATCCTAAGTCTTTGGGTTGTGTTTTCTTAGGATACAATGAAAGGTATAAGGGTTATAGATGTTATCATCCTCCTTCTGGAAAAGTCTATATATGCAGACATGTTTTGTTTGATGAGAAGAAATTTCCCTTCTCAGATGAATACAAAAGTCTGGTTCCTGAAGCTACAACAAGATTAATGACATCTTAGATGAAGAAAGATGATAAGGCTCAAGCACAAAATTCACAAGATATTACCAGAATGGATAAGAAGAATGCCAATAGAAGAAGTTTAGCCTGATGAACCAGAACTTGCAACAGAGAACAATGATCTTGATCTTGAACATTCAACTACAGAAAGCTCAGCTGAAGACTCTGGAAATTCTTCTAACAGTGGTAGTGATGGTGACAATGATGCAAATCTGTTCACTGAAGAAGATTTTCCACCTCTTCAGCCTAGTTCTTCAGGAACTCATTCTATGACTACAAGAGGCAAGGCAGGAATCAGGAAGCCTAACCCAAAGTATGCCGTGATCTCTGTAAAAACAAACTATCCAGAGTAAAAAAAAGTTAAAGAAGCTATAAGAGATCCAAGATGGAATAATGCTATGGGAGATGAAATGGAGAATATGAAAGAAACTGATACTTTTGACTTGGTTCCTCCTGAAGAAGCTGAAAATCCTATGGGGGTGTAAGTGGATATACAAGACAAAACTCAATTCTGATGGAAGTGTAGACAGATTGAGAGCTAGATTTGTGGCTAAAGGTTATGAACAAGAGGAAGGAATTGATTATATAGAAACCTTTAGCCCGGTTGTAAGAACAGCTAATGTCAGATCAATTCTTCATGTAGCAGTAAACAACAACTGGAATGTTAAGCAGCTTGATGTAAAGAATGCATTCTTGCATGGGGAACTAAAAGAAACATTGTATATGTACCATCCTCCAGGTTTTGAAGATCCAGAAAAATCTCATCATATCTGCAAACTCAAAAAGGCTATATATGGTCTCAAACAAGCTCCAAAGGCTTGGTTTGACATGATTAGCTCTTTTACTCTGAAATTTGGGTTCTTCTGCAGCATTCCTGATCTATCACTCTTTGTGTATATCAAAGGAAAAGTAGTGATGTTTCTATTGCTCTATGTGGATGATATGATCCTGACAGGGAATGATGACAAAGTAATTCAAGAACTTCTGGAACACTTGAATACAGAGTTCAGAATGAAGGATCTCGGGCAACTTCATTATTTCCTGGGAGTTCAGGCTCAAAAGAAGGGTTATTTTTAAGTCAAGAAAAGTATGCAACTGATCTTCTAATCAATGCAGGAATAGGAAATTGTGCTCCTGTCTCTACTCCCTTACCTTTAAAGCTAGATGCTCTGCCTGGGAAGGATGAGATGTTTCCAAATCTCACTTACTTCAAGAGCTTGGCAGGGAAACTTCAATATCTTACTCTGACTATACCAGATATGCAGTACTCTGTCAAACTTTGTCTGTCAAAGGATGCACTCTCCAACCATGGCAGATTATAACCTTCTGAAAAGAATTATGAGCTACTTAAAGGGAACTCTAGAGATGGGATTGAATCTGTCAAACAACATAGATAACACTCTAAGGTGCTTCAATGATAGTGATTAGGCTGGATGCTCAGAAACAAGAAGATCAACTGGTGGTTTTTGTACTTATCTTGGCTCAAACATCATCTCTTGGTCAGCAAAAAGATAAAACACAGTTTCAAAGTCATCTACAGAAGCTGAGTATAGAACTTTGTCCATGGCTGCTTCAGAGGTATCTTGGTTAGTTGCTCTGCTCAAAGACATTGGGATCAATCTCTCAGAGCTGCCTCTTATGTATTGTGATAACTTGTCAGCTATCTATCTCTCTGCTAACCCTTCTCTTCACTCAAGGTCAGAACATTTTGTTGTGGATTATCATTATGTCAGAGAGCAAGTTGCATTAGGGAAACTTGAGGTAACACACATCAACTCAAAGAACCAGATAGCTGATATATTTACCAAGTCTCTGCCTCAGGTTCCTTTCAATGCCTTGAGAAGCAAACTAGGTGTAGTACTTCCTCCCACGCCTAGTTTGAGAGGGCGTATAAACACTCAAGGAAATGGGCCATATAAGTCTCTTCATCACAAGGCTAAATCCAACACAATGAAGCAGCTATGTGTCGACAAAAAGAATGCAGAAACAGAGCTGAAGAATGATACTAAGAAGAAGACAAAAACAACTCATCAAATTGCTCTCTCAAACCGTTTTGATACTCTCAAAGACCGTGCAATGATGAGCTCATGATTTGCATGTGACGGCTACGGGTAAAGGATAAGATTTGTAGCTTTTCTTATATAAGTTGAGTCTTGCTATTGTAAAACTTTAAGGAGAATAAAGTTGAATGTTTTGAGTCTGTTCTTCATAAGTTTTTATGTGTATTTGATGATACATTTTAAAATTAATACTCCAATAACACTGAATTTTAAAATACTTTTTAAAATTCTTGTATAAATAACATGACATTTCAGATTTGAATATAATTTTTTTCAAAACATTGAATACACCTAATTATCACTGTATCACTTTTATAGTTTTCATACAATTCAGTTTGTTTTTTTCATTTAGTTTTTGTGAAACAGTTTGTTTGTTAATATGACACATTTTTATCTGATTATATGTTATATTAGTGCCGAAAGAAAAAAATTACATCAACACCAGTCCAAGAAATGTCAGTATAATGATGAAATTTTTTGTCATTCTAATTGACCATTGATCAACTTCGAAGCAACATTGTCAAAAATTGTAGATTAATTTACAAAAATACACTTAAAAGAAAAAGAAATTTTACATTTACACCTGTCTTTTAATG